>QVTF01012822.1:0-16542 GCA_003573665.1 Oxygymnocypris stewartii
TTAATGACCATTTCGATTTTTTTACGTTGTGATCTAAAAATATATAAATAGATTTTTTTGAATAAAGAAAATGAAACCTATTTTAAAGATTTGTTTTATATTTCATCTACTTTAAATATATATATAAACATACACAAATACATAATTGTTTTAATGTATTGTGTGATCCCATTTTTAATTGTTATACTTATTATATATTTTAATTACTGCAATACAGTAGTTACAGTACAAAATATTTTAAAATTAAATAAGCATGAATTAAGGGCAGTAAAACAAATACTACCACAATGTATAAATACAATATAATTTAAACAATACATAATTCTTCGAGCACTATAGTCATAACAATATAGGAAAATGTCTTGAAAATAGGCTGCTTTATCTTTAATTATATATGTATATGAACTGAAATATGACCTGTGCATGTTCTCGAGCAGTTCCATGAGATTTACCCGTTAGCATTTCTTGCTAATTTCACAGTTGTGTTTCTTTCAAAATCACCTAAAGAAAGACCTCATAGAAAGAGTTAAGAGCAGAAAGGATTAAAAACCATCATACATCATTTGTCATCTTCAGTCGTTTAGTGTATTTACAAACGTTTGTTTTTTAATCAAAGCATAAAATGAGATTACGAGCCTCCAGAAATGTCATCGAGCGGGATCTCTGATGCCGTCAGGAATCCAGTTATCCGTTCAGGAGCAGCAGTGACGGGGCTTTTAAAGGGACGTCTGGGGTCACGGCAGCGCTTACGGGCTGAATTCAGAGAGAGGTCAAATTCTGAGGTGAGACTGACGTTCCCCACGTCACAATCCCAGCATGCCGAGCTCTGCGGGAGAGAGTGATGGAGGAATACTGGAAGCGCACTTCCATGTAACTGGTTTGTAATGCTGGTCAATAATTATTACTCCATTACAACAACTACAACCGATCAGCCGACAGTAAGCGACTTCAAAAAGAAATGGTTAAGGCATTGTTCACTGGAAATCCCACACCACTTTGGTTTGACCCTCTAAAGAACGTCCCGAAGGTGCCTAAGAGGTGCTGTGAGGGTCATAAAGGCCCTGGACATGTGTGTGGGTTGTAGACAGAGGAGTGTTGATGTGTGTGTGTGTGTCCTATCTGCGTGCGGCTGACGCCGGAGCGCTGAAGAGCGGTGTGAGGCTGCTGGGAGATGTCAGGTTGCCGTTGCTGGATGTACGACTGACACTGACACTGAGGCGTCTCAGGTACTCGGCGTGAACAGGTTTGTGGCTCTGCAGGACCTTGATGGCCTCGTCGACGGGAAACCACTCGCGCTTCCGGCCTACGGGACAAATACTGCAGCATGAGCAAAGTACACGGCAAAGACTGGAAATCACATTAGGAATAGATATATTGTGGGTTCTTAAATCATTCTTAAAACATGGATCAGTATCATACAATAGTGTTTTATTATTAAATAAGACTGAATACAATTAAATAATAAAATGGAATAAAACGAAATAATTTACATAACAAATAATTCAAGTTATGGGGGTTAAAAAAAAATTGGGGGAGGGGGGGGGGTCTTGTTATCTTTAATATTTTTGCAATTTGAATTTTGAAATGAGTTTAAGGGGAAGATGGGAAAGCAGTTAAAATAATGTGTCATTTGTATTTTATTGTTTTCATTATGGTTAAAATAAAATAAAATATTTAAACTTGGGTGGAATGAGAAGGCAGTTCATATATGCACATACGATTTTTAGAGATTTTCTTGTTATCTTTCATATTTTTGCAATAACGATAAGGTTGAATTGAACTTGGGAGGATGGGAGGGCAGTTAAAAAAATTAAATTAAATTACAAAATCCAATTAAACACATTTCAAATTTAAAGATTAATTTTAGGAAGCAGGAAAGGATGGCAAGGCAGTTTAAAAATCTTCCTATTCTACATTTTATTTTTTGGAGATCTTGTTATCATTTATATTTTTGCAATAAATATATTAATTAAATAAATACGAACATTTAAAAACAAGTGCGATTAGATGCATTTTCACTCGTGGTATCAGACTTATTCTCAACAGCATGAAACCAGTGTGTGTGTGTGGTGTGTGGTGTGTGTGTGTGTGTGTGGCGTGTGTGTGTGGTGTGTGTGGTGTTGTGTGGGTGTGGTGGTGTGTGTGTGTGGTTGTGTGGTGTGTGGTATGTGTGTGTGTGTGGTGTGGTGTGTGTGTGTGTGTGTGTGTGTGTGTGGTGTGTGTGTGTGTGTGTGTGTGGTATGTGTGGTGTGTGGTGTGTGTGTGTGTGTGTGTGTGGTGTGGTGTGGTGTGTGTGTGTGGTGTGTGTGTGTGTGTGTGTGTGTGCTTGCGTGCGGTGTGTGTGTGTGCGTGTGTAATATACATGCAGTCAGGAACAATCAGGAGACCCCGAGGGTTAAATACCTTCCGATCCATCACAAAAGAAACAGCACACAAACTCACCAATATTGACCGAGTCCTCCCAGGCATCCAGCGTCTCTGTGACCGTCAGCACATACACGTATGTCCGGTGTTTCCGGTCCTGGTTCTGCTGTTGTTGAAAAATAAACTCTTTCAGTATGAGGGACTGTAATCACCTCATCTCTTGATACATCCATTCAGGAGTCTCAACCGTCCAATCAGGAGCCTTACCTCAAACACGCCGAGCAAACGTCCTAATTTACCCTTCACTCCAGCCTGAGGGAGAGCGAGAGATAGAGATCAAATCCACAACATTCCTTCATTTAGCCACGAGACTCCCCGAGTCAGGTAAATAACACCGGTAAAGCCCTGACTGCTAGAAATGATGTTAAAAGACAATGTGGCACCTCCTCAAAGACCTCCCGTATGGCAGCTCCACACGGCTCCTCCTCCGGCTCCATTCCTCCTCCAGGAACAATCCACTGATCCGGGTTTCGACTGCTGCTGACCAACAGCACCTGCAGAAACCAGCGCAGAACTGATTCAGTCTCAGAGAACCGTGAACATTTCTGTTTTTAAACCTCTAGTCTGCTAAGTTTCCATCAGAAGAGCTTCACTGTAAACCTTTATCTCACTTCTGCATCCGGAAACTAAAGCAGAACTTTTCACTGTAGTCTTTATGAACGGCAGTGGTTATAGCACAGGATCGTTGTGATTTATTGGCGGTTTATCACAGATACTTCATTAATACACACCAATCTCTGTCTGCAATCATTTATTGGGATTAAATGTCATGTTATTCTGATGCAAATTCTTGATCACAAGCCTACTGTATTTGTATTAGTAATAATTTTAGAGTGTTTTAATATATATATATATATATATATATTTAAAAGTATAGTTTTCATTAATATTTTGGATTAGCTCTTATTTTTATATTTTAGAAATATATTTTTTATACATATATTAAATATATTATCATTTTAATTTTGTTTACGTTTTAATAATAATTACGTGTCATTTTTATTATTTTTCCCCCAAATGTCTATATCGGTTTTTTTTTGTTATTTAAATGTTTTAATGTAGTTTTTTAATACATTAAGTTAAACTAAATGAAAATGTTTTCTTGGAATAAAGTGAGTTAAAGGTTTTATTTTATTTCAGTTGAGTTTATTTTATTTCAAATTGAACTTTCTATGGTTTTAGTTTTAGTTAATGATAAAACCCTGGTCTGACCATCTTTTCAGAAATGAGCAAGAATACAATACAAACTAAATATCATATTAAAGAGCATTAGACGGTTTTTAAATCACATTAAAACATTTAATTACAAGACGGCACAAATTAAACAACAATGTTTGCATCAGTTTCCTGAGCTTAATTAGGTTTTAGTGCTATCAAACGATTAATCACATCCGAAATAATAGATTTTGTTTGCATAATAGTGTGTTTATGTATTATGTACAATGTATAAATACACACACACAAATGCATGTATATATTTCAGAATAATATGTTATGTTTATCTATTAAATATTATTTATAATACAAATTATATGAATATAAATAGACATGTACATTTTTCAAAATATATACTGTATGTGTGTGTATTTATATGTACAAAATAAATATACACAGAACACACACAATATATTATGAAAGAAAAACGTTTATTTGGATGTGATTAATCACGATTAATCGTTTGACAGCACTAGTAGTTAGGCATGTTTAATAGTTTTTAGTCAATAGTGATAACCCTGGAGTGACTGACTTCTGACAGATTGGAGCTACAGAAGTGTAATTGTGACGATGTGTATCTTGCTCTCTGATTGGCCGCTGATCGGCCCTCAGGTTGTGTCCTGCACTAAGAGGATTGTGGGATTTGATGGTGATGGCATTGTGACATCACGTGCGTTCTGTCAAGTTCATGACACTTGCTGTCACCTGGCATGTTCTGGGCCAGATTGAGGTTATTTTTACGCCGTGCCACATAGCTGACCGCGAGGAACAGGTCACCTGCTTCAACGCAGCTGGCTTGAGTTTGTTACAGAAACCACAGAAGAAAGCTTTCTGAACTTAAGGTTGTGTGCTCAAACAGTTCTTCTGTTTACATGCAATTCACCTAAAACAGTTTTATTTTCTTGAAACACGTTAGTCCAGTTCTGGTTTCCCACAGAGAACCAGGGCCGGTCACACATGACCATCAGCTTAAGATACAAAAGAGCGTGTTTCCAACCACTCAATCAACCAAAAATTATGACCTGTGTGTTCACTCTGTGATGAAGGACAGTACCATACAGTTCAAGACAAGTACATGACAATGAAAGCTCTTATAGAAACCACTCAAACACAAGCAGTCCCATAATTACACCCTGCCGAATCTCATGAAAACACATGCTTAGCACCATTGACCTCAAAACAACAAGATTAATGTAGAGTCAACCAATCATTACGGCAAAATAAACTCTGAAATGGTCATCAGGACTCAAAATTGAGGGGTTTTTGTATCTTATTGCGTGGCTGTAAAAATCAGTCGGGAATAAACTTAAAAATAAATAAGTAAATAATAATAAACAAAGTTATTCTAGACTGATATACACACAAATCTTGTTGTAAGTGCACTATATATTTGCATTGTTAATTATGAAAATGAAGTTTTTTTCATTTTTTTATTATTCTCAATGGATTCTAACTTTTTACATTAGGTCAGCAAAAGGCAATAACACTGAAATTGTGCTGTACATATAATTCATTATTTAAATAATATATATTTGATTGTTTTTAATATATCATTAATTTGTTATATATCTCATAAATAATATCTGAAATAATGATATAACACTCATAAATATATATAATCATTTTTCACTAGTCTTAAAGTCAGCTTGAAATCAAATCTTTTTATGATCTATCAATTTGTGAAGGACATAAGTCATTTTGTTCCCAGAAATTCATCACATTGCTGTAGTAATGGATGGTGAATGTCATTTCATGTTGACATGAAGAGGTTATCAGTGATGCATCAAGGATGTCTGTAATCAAAACTAAGTGGATGCAAAACATGAATCATCAGGTGTTTCCATTAATATGACGAAATCACAGCCACTTGAATGATTCAACACTAGAGCAAAGAGATGAAGTATAATATTGATTTAGAGTTTAAATGCACAAACATAACAGATCTGATATGATTTTTTGCATGTAAATTCACCACTGTCTCTCTATCAGGATTCTCTCTCTGAATAGGATTCCTATGTTAAAATCTTCATTTCTCACCACACGACCCAGAGTTTTTCGGTTCTTATTACAAGGACAAACCCCCTGCCTGGAGCAACCCTGAGTTAAGCGTCCTGTTTAAGGACACACCAGTGCATCTCAGTTAAACTAACCAGACTTAACCACCACACCACAAATAGACCCGAGAACAGCGATCATCACTTAATAAAGGTCCGGTGACGGTATGGTGAACTGCCTGGTGAATCATTATTGAGTGCATATTGCCTGTGACTGTTTTAGCAGTTATCTACAATCTGCTGTATGTTTCCATGAACTCAGATTCTAGGAAAACAAGCATGTATTTAATAATAAACAATGATGCTAAATGGCGTAAGGTACTGATATTTGGCCTGATTTCCTAGAACCTAGTCTCATGTTTAAAAAAATGTGCATCACTGATTTTTGTTTATTACACTGTATTATATCGTCTTGATTATTTTTATTTTATATAAAATTGCAATATCCAAAAATGAATCTCAACTCTATTATGGTTGCTGAATAAATGCAGTTATGGTACTTCTGTGCTACAACACACAACTTGTTTTGTTAATTATAGAGAAACATAGCATACATTAACATTTGGAATTATTGCAATTAATATTAGTAATTTGAGATAAACCCCCAAAAATGTATTCAGTCATCATTCACCCTCATGTTGTTCCAAACATATGAGTTTATTTCTTCTGTTGAACACAAGGAAGATATTTTGACGGCTGTTCTTAACTAAATAGTTGCTGGTAGCCATTGACTTAACAGTATTTTCAATACTATGGAAGTCAACTGATACCAGCAACATTTTGGATACACACATACTTCAAATATCTTCTTTGAGTTCAAAACAGGAATACATTAATACAGGTTTGAAAGAATTTGAGGGCGAGTAAATAATCACATTATCACTTTTGGGTGAAACTGTCCCTTTAAGAGTTGTTTGTTTATAATAGTAGAAAGATAAGCTTGCACATGAGTTGATATTTCCTAATTTCTGCTTACATGAAAGTGCAATAATTATTATGAAAAGCAAAAAATAAAGTCTTAAATGAATACAATCATGATTATGTAACCATACTGTGCAACATTAATTTGTACTGTATAAAGCGGCTATTGACTCTTTAGGACACCTGTGGCATTGTATAGTCATGCATTTCTAACAGCTGTAAGCTTTTATATGAGATAAATCACTACGATGTTTAAAGTTGCTAACACGCTCTCTGTCTCGCCGTCGCTGATCGCCGCTGTGGTGAGAGGACCGAGTCTATGAAGAGGTGAATGGGAGGGATTTTGATCCTCTGCCCCTGCCTCTCCCTCTTTCACTCCGACACACAAGAGCAGCCATTTCAACGAGTTCCCCGTCACTTACACAGACATGCAACTGACTGTGGATCAGTCTGGAGCTGGGATGCAGTGCTGCTCTGAGATCAGCAGCCATGAGCGAAGACTAAAGAGTGGATATGAAGCAACCCCAGATTTACACCAGCAATCCCACACGACAGCTCCAACAACCCAGAATTCTTCTCTTTGGTTACTTGGATACAAGGAAGTGACAGAATAAAGGATTATCAGAAAAGCAGAAACCTCTGAAAATGGCCACTTAAAGGAATAGTTCACCCAAAATGAAAATTAGCTGAAAATGTCCTCACCTTCAGGCCATCCAAGATGTAGATGAGTTTGTTTCTTCATCAGATTTAGAGAACTTCAGCATTCCATCACTTGCTTATCAATGAATCCTCTGCAGTGAATGGGGTGCCGTCAGAATGAGTCCAAACAGCTGATAAAAACATTACAATAATCCACACACTCCAGTCTATCAATTAGTGTCTTATAAAGTGAAAGCAGCATGTGTGTAAGACACAAGTCCATCATTAAGGTGTTTTTGATTTTGAACCATTACCCCCCCCCCCCCCCCCCAACAAAAGAGTCCAAAATGTACAACTATGCTTCTTCTAGTGAAAAAGTCCATCTTCTATTGTGTCTCCCGTTAAAATCCACCCACATATTTGTTCAGAACTGTTTTGGGTTGTAAACGGTGCTTGATCCATGCATATTTCTCTCCTGATTCAGAACAGATGGCCTTTTCACTGGAGGGAGCAACATTATGGACTCACATTTTAGCCAGAAGCAACAGTTCGAAGTCAAATCGTCTTAATTATGGATTTGTTACAAACTGTTTTTGTCTTCTCAAGATGTTAACTGATGGACTGGAGTGGTGTGAATTATTGTGATGTTTTTATCAGCTGTTTGGACTCTCATTCTGACGGCACCCATTCACTGCAGAGCATCCATTGGTGAGCAAGTGATGGCTACGTTTCTCTAAATGTGTTACCTTGAAGAAACAAACTTATCTGTATCTTCAATAGTCAACAAAAAGCTTTCATTTTGGGATGAACTATTCCTTTAAGCACAAAATGCACTTGTGTGCATCAACGCTCACATATCTTCAACTTTATGATGTGATTAATAATTACAAGATGCACTCAAGCTTTACTGGCCGCCAACAAGATGATGCACTCTTTATTGTCTCTATTCATATTAATCACACATTAAACATAAAAAACAGCTCTCTTTGGGGCTGATACGAGATACTCAACAAACTACCCCTTAGAACAAGAAAATCCAAAATGAGTTGATATAGCAACAATGTTATATATTTTTTTAAATATGATTTTTCAAAAGGTGTCACTGGGTATTATATGCCATTCAATCTTATGTCTTTTCATGACAGACCTTTGTCAGAAGTGGATGAACCTGGCGCAGCTGTATACATGCTTAAACAGGGGTTTTCAGAGAGCTGCAGTCTGACGTGCTTTTATTGCATAACTGCACTACGGTGGCCCAGAGACAGTCTAAAGTGCCTTTCAGTCATCATGGGTGACAGGGGATGAACATGTGTGCAATGACAAGATAGATAGATGGATAGATGGATAGATAGATAGATAGATAGATAGATAGATAGATAGATAGATAGATAGATAGATAGATAGATAGATAGATCGAAAGGTTTGATTCAGGTTTCTTACTATGCCATTGAAACAGGTTTACTTGACTAATGAGGATCAATGTGATTTTGGCAAGCTCAGGTTTGTGTGACAGAGATTACAGTCCTGGATGAGAATGAAATGAACAGATGTGCTCTAGATTACACTGGGCGGTGATCTGAGCCATGCATGCTGCAAAAACTTCACTTTCGAAGAACACTTAGAAATGTTCCAGTACTCCAGATGTAAACAATACTTTGTCTGGTGTGTCTGTATAGTGCATTATTTGTATTGTATGCTGATGTACTGCACATTTCCAAGTCATATCATCAATCTATGTATCCTTCCATGATGAAACACAGCACTGATGTACTAGATGACACTAACGTTACATGACAGCATACTAGAGCGTGTTTGATAACACTTATATATACATATTTACTCTTCTAATATCCGTATGCTCACATATATTATGTTTAGGCCACAGGTGAAAGTGTCAGTGCGTGCTGATACACTGATTTATCATCCGAGCATTATGTCTGGTTTAGATAACGACGTTAATATCTCCGTACCTCATCCTCCCGTTCGTTCTTGAAGCACAGACACGCCGCCCGCCGCTTGAATCCTTCCCGGTCGTACGTCCGCGTCTGGTTCGGTTTGAACTTCATGCTGAAATCCTGTCGGTCCTTCCCTAGATTTATCCGACCGGTCAGCGATGCTCCGTCAACGGCCCGAGCTCCGTGAGTCACCACCGACGACGAGAGGTTAACGTTACCGGGCTGGACCGAGCCTATACGGGCTTGCGTTGGTTTAAAATCCAATCTAAATAATGTATCCGCGTTTAGCCCAGCAAATTATATTCCCTAACAACTCTGCAATCCGCGGTCCATTCCCAGATCAAAATATCTCGTTTCCCCCGGTATATATACGTGTGCGGTGGGCCGGGTGCGAAACATACGCTAGTATGTTGATCGCTTGGTACTTAATATTCATGAGATAAACCGTCAGCATTGGAAGGTTACCAGGCAACGTCAGCATATATTAATCAACCGCGTTGACCATTGGAAACAACTCCTCGACGTCATCACAAACGAATTAATATGCATAAGCAACACCTTGGTCGTAGTAGTATTCGAGACCAGGCGGATCCGTGAACCGCGATCACACTCGTCCGTTACCGCATTACTGCGTTTCCTTCTGTCACAAATGATGCAGGTAGAACGACATCATTTATGTGATCGTTTACTTTCACATATATTTATGTATTAACAGTAATATTAAATATAAAATGAGTTGTTTAGACAAGACACGTACTTTGAGCATCAGATAATTAATATCCATAGACACAAATCCGGTGATCACAAACATAAACCAGAACGTTTGTTAAATGTTATCCGGTTTTTAACGACGTTCTCAAAACGTTTGAACAAAACCATTATACATTGTTGATAGGCTAACGTTTTACCGGAAACGTTTAGTTGGATGTTTGTCTATAAGGTTGTTTTTAAATATTATTCAATACTTATTGTTTCAGAACGCTGCAAGAAAGTTCAAAATAACGTTTCTGAAATGTTTGCATAATTATTTTTTTATATATTTTCTTAAGGTTTTCTATAACATTTGCATAATCTAGAAAACATTTTTACAACCGTGACAAATAAAAACAAATTCTGATTTTTTTTTAAGGAACGTTAACAAAATGTTCTTAGAACTTATAATTGTTAGCAGATTATTTATGTGTTCCGAAAAATTATGTATGCCTAGATGTTATGAACAAAAACTACACGAATGCAGAAAATAATGAATACTAAATAAACACACAATTCCCATCCATACAGCAGTGCATATGAATTTAATGTAAATTAAATACTGTAAATTAAACAAAATGAAGTAATACCATGGTAATGCAATTTGTACATTTTTCATTAATGTAGTGCTGTTAATGACAACCTGGAATGCTGGACTTTGGCATAGATTTGATCTGATTGAATCACGATGATGACACTGTTTAACTTTGAGAAGAAAAGAATCTGACAACATTTTTTCTGTTATCACTGTGCAAACATGATGAAGAAACAGTTTGGGAGAGAATTGTCATTAGCAGATTTGAGTGAAACTAGAGGCACGTTTAATGATAACACTCAGACTATTTTCAAGGTAGGTTTACTTGTAAAATCAGAAACGTCTGTCCTGCAGAGTTTAGCCCCAACCCTGAAATAAGCCTCACCTGCCTGTAGCTCTAGTGATTCTGAAGACCTTGACTAGCTTGTTCAGGTTTGATTAACTCTACAGGACAGCGGCACTCCAGGACCGACGTTCCCTACCTCTGGTGTAACTGGACATTTGACTCAAAACCAAATAGTTACAGGGATATGGACCTGTAACAACTTGCCCTATAATATAATCACCATTAAAATTATGGAAAATAATTTTTTTGTAACCTAAGACAGGGATAACCACACATGCCTGCAGTCGTCATGTATTTAAAGGCAGGGTAAGCAATTTCTGGAAGCCAATGTTGACATTTGAATTCAACAAAATAAACACGCCCCTGCCCAAAAGGGACTTGCCCCTATTTTGATAGATCCGGCCAACAAATACGTAGCCTACGCAACCCAGGCAACGATTAGTTCTGTGAAACAAAAGCCGCTTTTCCTCCAGAATTACCTGGATCAATATGTCCCAGGAAATTTTTTCCCCCAGACCTGTAGCTGTCTGCGTTCCCATCGCAGTCTAAACTACAGAGAAGATTAGGCGAATAGTCTGGTGACTTAATGTCTGCGCGTGTTTCTCAATACCTAGTATGCAAATTTCAGACTTGCATCCTCAGTAGTTCGGACTTCACGAGTTAGACTCGGACTTCACGAGTTAGACTCGGACTTCACGAGTTAGACTCGGACTTCACGAGTTACACTCGGACTTCACGAGTTACACTCGGACTTCACGAGTTACACTCGGACTTCACGAGTTACACTCGGACTTCACGAGTTACACTCGGACTTCACGAGTTAGACTCGGACTTCACGAGTTACACTCGGACTTCACGAGTTACACTCGGACTTCACGAGTTACACTCGGACTTCACGAGTTACACTCGGACTTCACGAGTGTACTTCACGAGTTACACTCGGACTTCACGAGTTACACTCGGACTTCACGAGTTACACTTGGACTTCACGAGTTAGACTCGAGCATGCACGTGCAGAGGGGGGTGCGGTGGGTGCTTGAACACCTGCCCCTTTTCCCTTGATGCCCAAAGGGCCCTTTTGTCAAGGCAATTTCTCTTTTTTTTTTATTAAACACCCTTTTGTGAAGGCCTGCCCAATCTAACTAATAGTAAAATGAATTAATAATAGTTTAGCCTAAATTAAATTATCCACATGATGACCTTTCACCCTGACGATCTCATCCGGGACGATCCCTCACGTTCAGACACCTTTAGGATGCCTGCCCTTCAATAACATCCGCGGTTATATCAATACAGAAGCGTCCATTTCGATACACATATCAGCAAGGAGCATGTGCACTTTTATACGTGGAGCACCTGCCCCTCCAAAGGTCTCTGCACGGCCCTGCTCGGGATGGGACGATGCAAGTCCGGTATTTCTGCAAATGGAACAGAAGCGTACTTGATAACATCAGTCAGCTCGCCTCGGCTGCTGTATTTACAGACGAGATATATCAAACACTACTACCTCTTTTCGTTATTTAATAGCCGCAGAAATGTAGTTCAGGGAGCGTACTTACATTACAATGAAACAAAGTATTATATCAAACATTGTCTGTTTTCATTTTAACATATCAATAGAACAGTAGAATAAAGACCAAAGAGTACCTGTTAGATTTACCCAAAACGAATGATTATGTTTAACATTACAGAGACATCAGAGCCAGCGGTAAATGTCAGAAGGACTAGCCGAGGTTATGCTCCTCTCTTCATCGCGTGGAGCTCACGTCTCAAATCGGCGAAGCACATTTTCAAATAGGTTTTGAAAGTTTTTATAAATAAACCACAGATTTGAGTTTTAAACAACTACATTCTGGGCTGAAATACACGCGTCCAGTGTAGACAGGATTTAGTTGTCGCGGCGCAGGCACGTCTGGTGTAGACACGGTGTTACTCACCTATCGAGAAGAAACAAAGCCACCTCGGCGTCCGATCGCAGGTCTTCTGCTTGAGTTCTCTCCAGCGCTGGAAAGATGATCCGATCCGATATTTACAGGTGTCCTACTTCTTGCCTTATTGTTCCGCAGACGGTTTCCTCTTTTTTTTTTTTTATCCGCCATCTCGATCTTTCAGTCATTCGGCTCGGCTGTTCACTAAACTCTCTCGGAAAAAAAAGTCTCTCCTCCTTATCATGATTAGACATGCCCCTTACTGCTGATTGGCTACAAGTTTGTTTGTAATCGGCCCCGACTCAGTTTTCTAAAAACGTGTTTGAAAAAATTAGCTTACCCTGCCTTTAATGAGTGAATTACACACATCTGGTTAGTGAGGAATGCTCTGAAATCTGTTGCATTAGCTTAACGCTAACATGTGTCGAGCTAACGTAGAATACAACTTCAACTCAACATGGGCCAAACTTGTTAAGCACATTAATCAGACAACAGCACAATGGAAATGAACGTTCATGAATGGCCATCAGCTCAACAGATTTTGTGAATCTGTTCACGACCTTGATGAGATTACATGGATCTGATCTGAGCAACAGCTGCCACACACTCACTGAACGTGACTTTTAATTCACATTTATTGAGCTGCACGAAAGTTACCATCTTGTTTTTGTAGAATCAGAAACTTAATTATGAATATGAACATTACTGGTTATAAATACTCATCTGTCAGTGCTAAATAGTAATCAGTTCTATTGTGACCGTATACAAACAAGCTGCCCCCAAGGTCTTTAGAAATGCTGTGGTAGCCATTCAGACACTGCAGACATAACAAACAGCTAATTAGATAAGAGAAAACAGAAACAAGAGACTGTTATGATTGCTCTCAATGTCCCAATCCTATAAACGGCCTGCAGACACACAAACATACAGGACAGAGAAATGTGGAAGTCGGAAATAACTTGTAGCTCTGCAGCTCTGCTACTCAGACAGTTATATAACGTGTGTTTGGTAGAAGAACAGACAGAGACATGACAGAGCCACCATCCTGCGGTTCTCAGACTGCTCGATTCATAAATCCAGCAATGTCAGAGGTAACAGCAGCTCAAACACAGTGAAAGTCTGAGACAACACTGGAAATCCCATTTATGAGAGACAGGACTCCCTTTATATTCTGTACTGAAGAACTGACTTCTCATTTAAAGCCTAAAATTATTCATTTTAAATGATGGAACACAATTTGTATCAAACTAAATATACAAAGCCTTTATTTATATAAACTGGAGCAGCTGAGTGGATGCACCTTATGTGCATTTTTCATTACATACCAATTTTTTTGTCAAAAAAAATAAAACTGCAATTGTCCATGTGTTAGACCATCTAAATAGATTGTAATCATTTTTCAGATGCTTCTGCCACCTCATATTTGACAAAGTAATACTGTAACGAGTGTAATTTAATCAAATGCTCTTTTGTATAGAAACATAGTTTAAAGGGACTTCTCTCAAAACCAGATTCATTATTTTCTATTTTATTTGCAGAAGCAAACCTTCACATTAACAAACTCGCAGGGCAGTACAGCCATGTTTAAGCATAATTCATAGTCGTTGAGATTAAACACCTGCAGTGTTTGTATTCATGACATTCATACTGTGAATATATTTTTACATAAACTGTATCTGTTTTTATCTGCTGAGAGTTTTCAAGCTACAATCGGTAGAAGCCTGTTTTCACCACAGGATAAAAAAGGGTAATTGTGACTTTAATTTCAATTCTGACTTTGTCTTGGCATTCTGAGAAGTCAGCATTATGAGACATGAACTTGCAAAGTAATAAAAAAGAGAGTGACATTGTTTGTCGGAGATAGCAACAGTAACTAAGGAGGGCAGGTCTTTGCAAATGGTAAATTGCAAGATAGAAACTCAGAATTCCAAAAAAAAGTGTCAAAATTGCGAGAAGCAAACTCAGAATTCTGAGAACAAAGCCAAAATTGTGAGATGTGGAATTTTGAGAAAAGTCAATTCAGATTTGTAAGAAAAAAATACACCGCTACCTTTTCTTAATTCCATGGCAGTCACAAGCTATCATAATAATCAGATTTGAAACTGTAAAAAACCCTCAGAAATAAAGAGAACAAACCAAATAACATAAAAAAAAATATTTTTACTAAAACTGAACATTTACAGATTTCAATTTTCCCAGACAAGTCATAGAGATTACATTCCAGCCGAAACACAAGCCTTTACACGCACACACGTTTGGTTTGGAAAACAACGTCAGAGCAGGTTCTGTCAGATAGGCAATGATATAGACGGGTTCACCACATGCGTTTAATGAACTGAAGAGGTTCACAGGAAGGAAAAGATCAAACAAAAATAATTCACATAATTTTGTCCCTGACCAAGAAGCAGCATATATGCATCCCACGTTTAACAGGCCGTCCCTCTACACCCCCTAACATAAAAATGAACCATCCACCCGACTATCAGTTTCCAGGGAAATCCACTGCGCTAGTGACTGTAATAGAGACTGTACTACACATTCTGACAGGGTCCAGTGTAGTGACCACACAAGGGACGCTGGGAAACCCCAGGCCATCACCACACGTCATTTCCTGGCCGAACCCAGAAACAGAGAGATCATATAGTGGAGCAAACATTAGCTCTGACCAGGAACACACCGACACTCACCCAAAGGGCTGCAGTAGTTGCTTTTGATTTTTTTTTTTTTCGCTTGCTGTTTTAATTTGTCTGAGAAAGTGTCCTTTAAATGCAAAAGAAGACAGGAGGAGATTGTTCCACTTCTCTCACGTGATGCCACCGTTTCCTTCTTCTAAACTTCAATGTTGTTGCTGGCATAAAGCCTGGTCCATGTTCGGGCTGTGAGAGAGAAAAACACCCTCCAGGACATTAATTAAGATCATACTGGCTTGATTTGGGTGAATCTCATAAAGCAGGTTCTTAAAAAGATCTTAACTTCAGAAATACTACCAACTATAAACTAGTGCTGGGCAATGATTAATCCTCCAAAATAAAAGTTTGTGTACATATACATAGTATATGGTGTGTGCCGTGTATATTTATTATGTATATATAAATACACAAATGCATGTATACATTTAAGAAAAAGATGTTGGTAATATATTAAATATATGTTCCTGTGGCTCAGTGGTAGAGTACTGTGTTAGCAGCGCAAAAGGTCGTGGGTTCGATTCCCAGGAAACACATACTGACAAAAACATGTACAACCTGACAGTCACTTTGGATAAAAGCGTCTGCTAAAAGCATAAATGTAAATTATGAGAATATAAACATATGCATGTAAAAACATTTTCTACATATACTGTATGTGTGTGTCTTTATGTATACACAGTACACACATATATTATGTACACAAAAACGTTTATTTATTTAGCACTACTAAAAACACATAAGGATGCTGAAATCTGAAGCTAGAAATGTTTGGAATAGGAACAGAAATAAAATAAGTGAGAGATATTCTTCCTCGTCTTGGCAAAAGGAGCACAGTGCTGAAACGTCTCAGTTAAATATTTATTACATGAGTAATAACAATAAATAATTTCTTCCAAACAAGTACAAGTAATCACACAACACAAGTCAAGCTAGTGCTGATGAGAAGGTCTCACCTGTTTCAATGGCTTGAGCCTCGCTGCTCTTCCACTGTTCAGCGACATCATTAGCCAGCGGGTCATCAGGGTTCGGAGCGCTTAGTAGAGCCTGGATCGAGAGCAGCACTGTACGGATCTGAAGAGCCGGAG
>QVTF01012823.1:0-16478 GCA_003573665.1 Oxygymnocypris stewartii
CACACACACACACACACACACACACCACACTCACTCCATTCAACACCTCACACACACACTCACTCACTCACTCACAAACTCCCCCACCCACCCACTCACTCACTCATTCAACCCCTCACACACACTCACTCAATCACAAACTCCCCCACTCACTCACTCACTCACTCACACACTCACACACTCACTCCCTCACTCACTCACTCACTCACAAACTCCCTCAACCACTCACTCACTCACTCACTCACCCACTCACAAACTCCCCCTCTCACAAACTCACTCACTCACACTCACTCACTCACTCACTCACTCACCCACTCACTCACTCACTCACTCACTCACTCACTCACACTCACTCACCCACTCACAAACTCACTCACTCACTCACTCACTCACAAACTCACTCACTCACTCACTCACTCACAAACTCCCCCACCCACTCACTCGCTCACCCACTCCCTCATTCAACCCCTCACACACACTCACTCAATCACAAACTCCCCCACTCACTCACTTACACACTCACACACTCACTCACTCACTCACCCACTCACTCACTCACTCACACTCACTCACCCACTCACAAACTCACTCACTCACTCACTCACTCACTCACAAACTCACTCACTCACTCGCTCACAAACTCCCCCACCCACTCACTCGCTCACCCACTCACTCATTCAACCCCTCACACACACTCACTCAATCACAAACTCCCCCACTCACTCACTCACTCACACACTCACACACTCACTCCCTCACTCACCCACTCACTCACAAACTCCCTCACCCACTCACTCACAAACTCCCCTCTCACAAACTCCCTCACTCACTCACTCACCCACTCACTCACTCACTCACACTCACTCACCCACTCACAAACTCACTCACTCACTCACTCACTCACTCACTCACAAACTCACTCACTCACTCACTCACTCACTCTCACTCACTCACTCACCCACTCACAGACTCACTCACCCACTGACTCACTCACCCACTGACTCACTCACTCACAAACTCCCTCACTCACTCACTCACTCACTCACTCACTCACTCACTCACTCACTCACTCACCACCACTCACAGACTCACTCACCCACTGACTCACTCACTCACAAACTCCCTCACCCACTCGCTCACTCACTCACAAACTCCCTCACCCACTCACAAACTCCCCCCTCACAAACTCACTCACTCACTCACTCACCCACTGACTCACTCACAAACTCACTCACTCACTCACTCACCCACTCACAGACTCACTCACCCACTCACAGACCCACTCACCCACTCACTCACTCACTCCCCCTCTCACAAACTCCCTCACCCACTCGCTCACACTCACCACTCTCTTACTCACTCACTCACCCACTCACAAACTCCCCCTCTCACAAACTCCCCCACTCACTCACTCACTCACTCACTCACTCATCACTCACTCACCCACTCACAAACTCACTCACTCACTCTCACTCACTCACTCACTTACTCACAAACTCCCTCACCCACTCACCCACTGACTTACTCACCCACTCACCCACTCACACACTCACTCACTCACTCACTCACACACTCCCCCTCTCACCAAACTCCCTCACCCACTCACCCACTGACTTACTCACCCACTCACCCACCCACCCACTCATTCACTCACTCACTCACCCACTGACTCACCCACCCACCCACTCATTCACTCACTCACTCACTCACTCACTCACTCACCCACTCACAAACTCCCCCTCTCACAAACTCCCTCACTCACTCACCCACTCACTCACTCACTCACGCTCACTCACTCACTCGCTCACTCACTCACTCACTCACAAACTCCCCCTCTCACAAACTCCCTCGCTCGCTCGCTCACTCACTCACTCACTCACAAACTCCCTCTCCCACTCGCTCGCTCACTCACTCACTCGCTCACCCACTCACTCACTCACTCGCTCACCCACTCACTCACTCACTCACTCACTCACCCACTCACAAACTCCCCCTCTCACAAACTCCCTCACTCACTCACTCGCTCACTCACTCACAAACTGATTGGCTGTTTCACAGTGCCACTCATCAGCAAGAAGGAAACACAAGGAGGAAAATATATATTTAAATACTTTCTCTCACAGTTATCGTCGGGTAATTATACTGTATAAAAAACGCGGGTATCAGGGAGCCGTTATTAATACACGAGGCATTGAAACTGCTTTTTTAGTTTCACTTTGAAGAGACGCGATGCACAAACTCTGTTTATATTATGGAGCAACAGTACTTACCACACATTTTACAAGATCAGACGCTTGTCAGTGATGCTCAGGATCTGTAAATCATTTGCAACATCCTCATCTCTCCTTACTCTGTTTACATGATAAGTGAAATCTTATGTACTGTAACAGGCTACAGCTAGCAGCTAACCATGTGCCTTTAGTGGCTCGCGTTATTTTATTAGAATGCATTATTAGCTTTCTGTGCCTTTCTGAATAAAGACACCAACCCATCCCTGTACTTTCACATCCCCTGCACAGCCTGGAACAGTACATTTATTTCCATGATCTGCCATTTTCGCTGTTGTCCGCGCTTGTTTATTTACAACACCTGCAGGACTTCTGATGGTTTAGCTGGCGCTTGCCTAGAACAAGGGTGGGTTTATGATATGATGGGGGGTAATGATCCCGACTGTTGCGTCACAGTCGGTGTTATGTTCTGATTCGGCTGTTTTTCATTGGTCATTTTTTATCACGAGATTTACATAAGAAGGAGGAAACTGTAGTTTGAGGCTCACTGAATGTCATTTCCATGCACAGAATTTTTATTATTTAACTATGCCAAGGTAAAGACAGTTTTTTTTCATTCTATGGCAACTTTAATTTGCTGTCTGGGTTTTTAATCCATTTTATTTAATTTTTTGGACATGTTAATATATACAACCAAACTATATACATTACTGCATTAAAAAAACCCAGATCAACCCAATCAAAAAGATGCAACATTATAATACTTAATATATACATTGTGTTCCATGTTTCCTAGATTGCTCAGAATGAGGTTATTTATTTCAGACAGAAAAGATCAATCCGAGAGCATGTTTTTGGTCATGCGGAGTAGTTGCAGGGTAGTTGTGTTGTGATCTCTGAAGCACATCTTCATCAGAGAATCTCTTGTGTGTCTGTGAGCGGTTCAGATGTTGTCTTCGCTGTTCTCTGCTGATTTTGTAAGCTGTATATGGTCGTGTCAGGAAGTGTTTGTGATGGTTGTAATGTCACTTCAGTTTACAGACACATTCATCACGTTATGTAAGTGAAGATAAACGAACCCTCCTGTGACATGATGGGAAACTTTAGCTCACCTAAAAATGAAGACACCGTCATGATTTATTCTCCCTCATGTCATTCACATCTCAATCTTTACAGAATCATCTACTCACACAAACACTCTCAAAAAAACTACAGGACTCACCCTTGTACCTTCTTTACCCCTAAACTGTGCAGTACTTCAAAATTACATATAACGTACATAAACGTGTACCTATTAGTACCCTTTGAAAGGCCTCAGTTTTGGACTTTTTTTTGAGAGTGAGAAGCATCATATGACTCTTATGAACTACTGTTATACTCCATTTGTCTTTATATGCTATTATTATGTTTCCTTACATATAATGTCACTATATATATTTATAACTAATGGCTGTTTTATTATTAGATGAACTAATCCTTGAAGTGTTTTCTGTTCATTCAGCAAATCATCATCGCTGTTATTAGAAGAACCTTAATTCAGGATTTGTTTGCAGGAGTTTTATCATTTACCATTTTCATTGTCAATCATAGTTATTATTATTGGCATTACCAATCAATGTTACACCAGACTTCAGGTTATGCTGGTTAAGTGAATTCTTTAAGCACCAGCGCCCCCTGCTGGCTCTCTTCAGTGTTGTAAGGCACAGTTCATACAGTACGATGTAGATCTGCTGTTTGACACTGTAACATCTTCATTAGAAATTGATCATTAATTTGAATATTTTTGTATTAATAATAATAATGATAGTTATTATTATTTATTATTTGAATATTTAAATTTAAATGTAGGTTAATTAAGCATCTGTTTTTTTTTACATACTGGTAAAAAAAAAGAAAAAAAATGTATAGCCTGAATAAAATAGCAGAATATGTATAGCCTTGTAAGTCGCTTTAGATAAATGCATAAATGTAAATGTAAATTCATTTAAAGGCATGTCTCTTGATTTTATTATTATATATTGTTTATTTATTTAAATTCACTAAATGTATGGGAAGTGGTTTGTTTATTTGTCTATTTATCTATTTAATTTATCTCTACCCTTGTAAGGAAGCCTAACTCTTATTTTTAATTTTTTTGCTTGAAGATGATTATAAAAGACATTTTCACTCTTTCTGACATTTCATATTCATTTCAACAGTTATTTTTCTGTTTTTGGACACATTTTTTTCTCTCGCTTCTTGTGGTGTTTGAGTTCATTCCTCTAATGAGCTGATTATGTTTGACCGTTTTTGTAGGTGTTTGAGATTTACATCTTTATCTTTAAAAAATATTCAAAGGAATTATTTTTGTTGTTAAGGATTAATTATGGACTTGTATTTTGGCCAGAAGCAGTGGTTTGGAGTTAAACATGTCTTAATGATGGCTTTGGTCTTCTCCACATGTTAACTGATGGACCGGAGTGGTGTGGATTATTGTGATGTTTTTATCAGCTGTTTGGACTCATTCTGACGGCACCCATTCACTGCAGAGCATCCATTGCTGAGACACTGATGCAGTATTCTGAGGAACCCGAGAGCTTCTGATTGGCTTTAGATGCATTGAGCTGACAATTTTGTACATAAATAGAGCTTGTTAAATAGGAAAACATCATCATATGCTCTCATCATGAGGATATCAGGTTAATATTTCATCCAGCTGAGGTCTGAATTCATCACTGACTCCATCAGACGCAGCTGATACAGCCGTAATCATCGGTGAGATGAGAATTAGGGGACAAGAAAACTGAAGGATGCTGGCTGTTAAACGTTTAATAGTTGTTCACGTTTCACCCCAAAAGCTACAGAAACTGATTCATTCAACTGTGCTTTTGAAAAATAAAGACAGTTCTCTCAAATATACTATACACAGACTGAGCTTTAACTTTCTACACTTTTTATGATCCGGTCATATTTGTTGAGAGTTTAAGAAAAAAGGCCATGAATAGAGTCAGACATGCTTTACAAATAAACAAATAAAAGCACAAAAACCTTGTAAGAGAGAAATATAACGGCGGAGTTTCAAGCACATTGTGTCTTATACCTGAACATAATCCGTCATACATCTAGAATAAATCAGTGTTTTCAGCTATAAAAGATGAACTTAGTCACTTGAGCTCGTATTGTCCCTGTTCAAACCGAACAATGAGCATATTCCCTACAGTAACTCTTTATTTGCATATTCTTAAGCGTCTGTTAGTGTCCTTCATTAGAGTAATCACCATGAAACAGCTGCTGCTGGACCAGACATGATCAAAGCGGATCAGCGTTTATGACTGAAGCCAGGGTTATTACTGTTATCTAAAAGAAAAAAACATTACTTAAAATAAAATAACAGTGACTCCAGTAATTATATATAAGAAATATTTATTCATTTATTTTATTATGATATATTTTAAATAAAATATTTAATTTTATGAATTATTGTTTCATAATTGAAACAATTTTACATATTGTTTAGTTTAACTTCATGTTCTAAGATAATTAAAAACTACAAAGTGTGTATATATATCAATAAATGGATGAATGAATAAATATAAATTAATATTTAAAATAAAAATGCCAGAAAAACACAGCAAAAACATTACTACAACTTACAATTTTAAAAACAATTTAAAATATAAAAATAAAGTAATTTAAAAAAAAATAAAAAACTATAATAATATCAATGTTTTTATGTTTATATAGTTTTAATAATTTTGAATTCAGCTTTATTTATTGTTGTACATCAGATTAAATGAAAATGAGAATTGATTCCTTGGAAACTAGCTGAAATCAAAAAATATATATTTCAGTTAACATTGATTTGATTTGAAGTAACACACTTGTGATGGTGTGATTTTTAAAGCGATGCTCTCTGCATGTGTATGATTGACCAGCACTTCTCAGCACTGCGTCTGCTGTCTCTGGAGATGTTTAGAGAGTCTGGTTCTTTCAGTGAATTTGATCCTCTCATATGTTGTGTGTGGAGCTGCACGTCTCCGGATGGTCTCTTCACCGAGAGTCTAGCTGTTCCGTCCTCAGAAAGTACAAGCGTAGACGACTCCGACCACCACGATGTTTCCGATGGTGGCGATGATGGCGATCCAGAGCCAGACGGCGTCGCTGGACACGGGCTGTGGCTCCTCCTGCTGGTCCGGCACTGGAGATGCAGGAGGTGCTGCGTTCACGCTGGCCGAGGAGTTAAAGAGCGAGTGCTCCATGCTGCAGTCGTCCAGCGGAGATGCGTCCATGAACGCACCGCCGCTCATCATAGGAAGCTGAAACACAGTTCAGCAGGTCACTGGTTATGATGCACAGGAGTTTAAACCTCTGAGTGTGTGCACAGGGCCGTAGCTACAGGTTGTACCAGTGGGCCCTGTTTTAATGGTTTAATTTGTATGTTCATTCTATTTATTTATTTGTGCTATTTACATAATGTTTAAGTTATTTCATGTTTTTAGGTGTCCAGGTACATTTACATTTATGCATTTAGCAGACGCTTTTATCCAAAGCGACTTACAAGTGCATTCAGGTTATACATTTTCATTAGTACCTGTGTTCCCTGGGAATCGAACCCACAACCTTTTGCGCTGCTGACGCAATGCTCTAACCACTGAGCCACAGGAACACCATAAACCGGTACATAAAAGGTAATAATCAAACCATAAAAGGTGCATAAACCGAATAATCAAATGTAAAATAGCACTGCATAGTCTTCACTGTAAACCTAAATAACCAAAGTTTATTCAGACGCCTTCAACATTTCTCACATTATCACAGTTGATTTGCTATAGTTTAGAAAATGGTAATAAAATATGACAAGAACTCAGAGTTAAACTGTGTCAGATTCATCGTCATGATGTCAGATCATTTTAATAGAATGTTATGTAATGGATTACAATCAACCAAAAAATTCAGATAACTGTTAGTATGACAATACTTACACAACTATCAATAATTTGTTGACCAGTTACCAAGCAATGCTTCATTTAGTTCAGTCTGTGGTGTAAAAAGGTCGCATTAGCAATTAAAGAAAAACACTTACGCAAAACATGGTCAGGTCAAAGTGTCTGAAACATTTGACTGGTAGTCAGAAGGTAGTATGAATAATTTTTTGTTACAATTTGTCACCGTTTACTTCATTTATGTAAGTGAGTTTAGCTAAATCTGCTGTCTGAATCATTTTTGGTTTGACTGGATTAATTATTGTTAAAACTACAAAGTAATTCAGTCATGAGCAGTGAGTGATTTTCTTGGATTAACATTAAAGGATTACGACAGCTCTAGTAAATTAGGTGCTGTCACTTTAAGACAATGCATCCGATATAATGATGCACATCCGATTTCTTGCTAAACTGTTTACTTTCACTTAAGACATAACTGACAGTTTTTTTCGACATCATGTTGTATGTATTTGTCGGTATGAGAGCAAGAAGAGTTTAATTCTGTGTTCAAGCACTTTGAGACACATCTCTCTGCGAGGGCACTGTGCGCACCGAACAGAACAGCTCCGGTGCTGAATTAGGCTCTTTCACATCTTCTTCTGTTTGAACGTTTAAACTGCGATTTGTATTTGTTCGTTCAGATCGCCGTGGGGGAGGGGCCCTCAGCCGTAGGACCCTATAACAGTCACCACCTTTCACCCCACTAGCCACGGCCCTGTGTGTGGATGCTATTGTGTCCCTATAGGTTGCTTGAGTGTTCTCTACAGTCTAAAAAATGGATTAAAAACAACCCAACTTGGGTTATTTGTAGTGCTTTTAAACGATTAATCACATTCAAAATAAGTTTTTGTTTGAATAATATATGTGTGTGTTCTGTGTACACTGTTATTATGTATATTTAAATAACACACAATATCTATATCTTTTTTTTTTTACATGTATTTACATGTCTATATGTATATTAATATAATTTAAACATGTAATATATGAAAATAGCATATTTCTCTGAAATATATATATGTGTGTGTGTGTGTGTGTGTGTGTGCGTGTGTGTGCGCGCACAGTACCCATGCATATATTATGTAAACAATGTTTTTTTTTAGGATGTGCTTGATTGTGATTAATCATTTAACAGCACTAGTTATTTGGAAACCCTGCACTGGCTAAGTATTGGACAGAACACATGCTGGGTTGTTTTATTTAAAAAATACTATATTGCTGGGCTGAAAATTGGCAGGAAATAAAAAAATCACACTGTGAATGTCAATGTCTAATTGATTACTATTAATTATAAATTCTGTGTGTGATTTTTAATTTCCTGCCAATTTGTGGAAATGTGTGGTATGACCCAACAAGATGATGAACCCAGCATTTGGGTAAAATAAATAACCCAGCATTTTTTAGTGTTTAGTATTTTTCACCTCTTTTGTAGAGTTTTCTTTTGGTCACATCGCTAACCCTAACTGAATAATGGTAGTAGTAATACTTAGCAAATACCACAAGTAACATCATTGTGTTTTATGAGTTGCATGAGGAATATCTGTATTCAGCCGCAGGAAAAAGCCTCACACTGAAGCTGAGCAGAACGCTGTTGTTCTGTCAGAGAATATTTCTCAGAGCGTCGTCTTGTCTGTTTAGAGTCGTGTAGTAAAAGGAAAACTCATGACAGCTGTTGCACACGAGAGCATGTTTGTGGCCTCAGGCGTGTTTCTCAGGGAACTCAGGCTTCATTGATGTGCTACAAATGTTTAGAAAGCGGGAAGTGATGGTGATTTATTGAGTGAGACAATCAAAGGCAAACAGCGCCGGTCACTGGAGCGATAAAGAGCCACTGTACATACAGTGTGAGGCATCAAAGAAGTGTGAACACTGAACGCTGGTAGATTACTGAAACTACACCATCTGATTATAAGCAGGAATTAATATGAATTAATTTTATTCAGAGCCAGAAGTCTACCTCATATTAGTGTAATAATCAGTTTGACAAGCTGCGACTGATTATTATTTAATTATATATACAAGCAACTCTGTTTATGCTAATTTCCTCATTCTTTTGTCTTAGCTTAACTTTTACTAAATTGTAAATTATGCATATTTATTATGCTTTTTATTATGCATATTTATTTTTTAGTTTTGTGTCTATTATGTACCGTGCACCTTATGCAGAGGCTTTGCAATTTCGTTGTATCTTGTGTACAATGACAATAAAATGAAATTATATTTCAATACATTTTTGAACAGTAATTATATTTCCTTTATAACTTTTGTAATGAAGCGTTGTAAGTGAAGCCACTGTAATACTATTATTTGGAAAGATCAGACATTAGCAGTGTAATATTGACAAGACATAGTGTTATTTTAGTATTTTGATTATTGAGATGAGATACTATTATACATTTTAATAATAGATTGAATTTTAATTGTTCTTAGTTTTAGCAAAAAAAAAAATCTGTTTTATTTTAGATTTAAAAAAAAATAAAATGTAAGTACATAAAGGTAAACTAAATGATAATGAGAAATGAGTTTAGTACAATAAGATTGTTTTGAAGTATTTTGTTTTAAGTTATATATATATATAATGGTTTTAGTGAGCTATAACGACCCTGATACACTAACTCTCTGATACGCTCGTTTGTCTCAAGCTAATGATGAGGCTCTTCAAGACCTCTGTGTCTATACGTCACAGCGGATGTGAACCGTTCACCTCGCTGCTTCTACAGCCCTGTCACGTATTGATTCTGCCACACAATCCATACATGCATGACTAATGAGGCTTGTGTAAGTGCTGGATGAAATCAATCCTAAGGATAGGATAATAGGTGGTGTCGTTTATATGTGCATACATTTCAGAGACTACATCTTAACACTGACCTCAGATCATCTGCTGAAACAGATTCTCTGTTGTTCGGCGTGAGCTGGAAAAACTGACTCTGCTGTGCAGTTAGTTATTGTTTGTGTTTTTACTTAGTTTCATTTTTTTCTTCATGGCAGTTTATTAGTGTAAACCATTAAAATATAACAGAATGTCACTGAATTTAGCAACATTTGGATGAATAAATCGAATGAACGAATGACTGAATTTAAATTAAAATGTATTTACCAAAAAAATGGAAAGAATTTCTCAATTTAATTTTGATAAAATGTAAAAGATCACTTAAATTGTTCAAGTTTAATGCATTAATTCTATCAGCACTGTCTTTTGATAAGAGACAGAGACCTCTGGGACGGCTCATGCTGCTGACTCACTGTAGTACACACTTCATCTCGTTTCCTATTTCCTGTTCCACTTTTATACTTCCCTATTCCATTTCCTGTTGCGTGAAAGACAAACAAACAAAAAACTGAACTGGACGTCAGTGAGAAATGATTTGATTTATTTTATTTCAGTTTGTTGTCAAGGTAAAATCTCTCAATTTTGTTTAGTTTAAGTTGAATTACTAAAATAATTCAAACTGAAACTAAAATGTATAAAAACTATATAAACATATTAATATAATGAATTAATAATAATGACAGAATAATCTAAAATATAAAAATAAAACAAAGTCATAATATTAGCAGAAACTATAAAAGTATATCAATGATACTAAAATAGCAATGACTTGGAAAAAAATGAATGATGAGAATGAAATAGTGTTCTGACACATAATAGCAAGCAACATTACAAACCAATGTGTTTTTATGCACAGAACAGTCTGAACTCATTAGATGTGGAACAATTCAACATTAAAGCTCGTTCTTCTAAAACACACCCACTCAGGGTTTTATATTTCAATATTTAAGCCTTTGAATCTGGAAAAGAAATGTGACGTGCGTGACGAGACGGACGGCAGTGGAACGAGCTTTAAACAAAAGCTTCATTACAGCCGTATGAAACATGCATGTTTCAGCTCCTTACTGGGAATTAAATGCACTCCTCCATTCAGCTCTCTGTCTTGAGCTTTCTGACCTTCTTCTGTACTGAATACTCAAGTGGGAAATACAAAGTGAACGCACATTTAATATCCGAGAGTTTAAGAGTGATTCAGATGACACACCATAGTAATATCTGATCATTAGTCTGATAAATGAAGTTTACGTCTCGCAATTATGACTTTTCATCTTTAATTCTGAGTTCTATAGTTAACTATAACTATTAGTTAACTTCATCGACATTTAAAAGACAATAATTAATGTACATGACAAAAGATGCAAAATAACTAAAACTTTAAATAAAATGAAAATGGAAAATAGAATAATAAATCCACAATCCAAATATTTAAATGAAATGGCTTGGTGTTGTTTAGTCTGTATCTGAGGTCAAGTTGGCCAAAGGTTGAGGTTAAAAGTTGACAACTTTATGCACTGTTATTGTACAGTCTTTCTCTTCAGGGAAAAAGAAAACTAAATATTACATTTACATTTTATGCATTAGCAGACGCTTTTATCCAAAGTGACTTACAGTGCAATCAGTCTATACATTTTTTTTACATCTATATATATTATTCTAAACATATTATTGATCTTAAACAGAATATAGCTAATTGTATGTCTGCTCATGCTCACATTTGGTCATATTTGTCATAATCTGTGATTGACAACCATCTTTAACAATCATCACGTTATTTCATTTGCAGGCGGAGGTGGTTTTCAACTTCACTTGATCAACGGCGGGATCTGCAGTGAGGCGTTATGATGTTTGTGACAGCAAAACTAGAGGAAGAGATGGAAACAGACTCCAGCAACAACATGACCGACTTCCACGACAAGAAGAAGAACCAGGGTTTGGGGCTAAAAGGATATTTTCATGAATGCACATTAGCTCGGTCAGACGGCGCACGTCTGTGAAGCATGGGGGGTATTTCCAGGGAATAATATAAGTTTTAGAGCTTCATGCGGATGCATTTTGATAATATTAGTGTTTTGTTTTTAGTTCCTGTGCATCATCGGTGAAAATGAAGGATACTCTGAATACATTTTAGTCACATTTAGAAATATTTGCATATTATGAGTGTTACTGCAACACATTTGTTTCATTGGATCAAAAAAATATAAACTCAAGAAAAAAAAATCTTATTGTAACTGCAGCATATAAATTCACAATTGGGAGAAAAAGTCAGAATTACCTTTATTTATTGTTTTCTTTATTCCTTGACAAATGTGTCATGATTCTCCCAATTCTGACTTTTTCTTGCAATTCTTAGTTTATATCTGAAGATTCAGGCTATATTTAATCTCAGAAACTGTCAGAACTGCAAAATACACGCCAGCAGTTATGAGGAGAACAGTCAGTCAGAATTGTATATTCTTTTATTCCTTGGCAGAGAACGAGAATAAAAATTCACGTCTCAGAATTCTGAGTTTCTATCTCGCATTATTGAGTTGTGAATCATGATCAGAATAGCAAGAAAAATGAAGATAAAAAGGTAATTTTAACATTTCACTACTGATTATATCCTGTATAATTGAGTATGTGACGACTAAAAGAACCTTGAACTAATTACTTTTTTTTTTTGTATAAGCTTCTATTAAAAAAAGAAAGAGTATTAATTGAGAAATAGATATTGAAAAATGAAAAGTGTAGAATGGGGAGTTGATTGGACTGCGAAGCGTCTTTATAAAATCATTCACATCTGGCCAAATTAAAGTGTACAAAGGCAAGATTAAAACATTATAATCTGTATTCATCAACACTGTAACAAAGAAGAGGCCGTGACGCTTCTAAACGTGAACGCTGTCTTCAGTATTCACCGGTGTGACGTGGAGCTCTGTCGTGACGCTTCTAAACGTGAACGCTCTCTTCAGTATTCACCGGTGTGACGTGGAGCTCGGCCGTGACGCTTCTAAACGTGAACGCTCTCTTCAGTATTCACCGGTGTGACGTGGAGCTCGTCGACGCTTCTAAACGTGAACGCGCTCTTCAGTATTCACCGGTGTGACGTGGAGCTCGGCCGTGACGCTTCTAAACGTGAACGCGCTCTTCAGTATTCACCGGTGTGACGTGGAGCTCTGTCGTGACGCTTCTAAACGTGAACGCTCTCTTCAGTATTCACCGGTGTGACGTGGAGCTCTGTCGTGACGCTTCTAAACGTGAACGCTCTCTTCAGTGTTCACCGGTGTGACGTGGAGCTCTGTCGTGACGCTTCTAAACGTGAACGCTCTCTTCATTTTCACCGGTGTGACGTGGAGCTCGGCCGTGACGCTTCTAAACGTGAACGCTCTCTTCAGTGTTCACCGGTGTGACGTGGAGCTCGGCCGTGACGCTTCTAAACGTGAACGCGCTCTTCAGTATTCACCGGTGTGACGTGGAGCTCGGCCGTGACGCTTCTAAACGTGAACGCGCTCTTCAGTATTCACCGGTGTGACGTGGAGCTCTGTCGTGACGCTTCTAAACGTGAACGCTCTCTTCAGTATTCACCGGTGTGACGTGGAGCTCGGCCGTGACGCTTCTAAACGTGAACGCGCTCTTCAGTATTCACCGGTGTGACGTGGAGCTCGGCCGTGACGCTTCTAAACGTGAACGCTCTCTTCAGTATTCACCGGTGTGACGTGGAGCTCTGTCGAGACGCTTCTAAACGTGAACGCTCTCTTCAGTATTCACCGGTGTGACGTGGAGCTCTGTCGTGACGCTTCTAAACGTGAACGCTCTCTTCAGTATTCACCGGTGTGACGTGGAGCTCTGTCGTGACGCTTCTAAACGTGAACGCTCTCTTCAGTATTCACCGGTGTGACGTGGAGCTCGGCCGTGACGCTTCTAAACGTGAACGCTGTCTTCAGTGTTCACCGGTGTGACGTGGAGCTCGGCCGTGACGCTTCTAAACGTGAACGCTCTCTTCAGTATTCACCGGTGTGACGTGGAGCTCGGCCGTGACGCTTCTAAACGTGAACGCTCTCTTCAGTATTCACCGGTGTGACGTGGAGCTCTGTCGTGACGCTTCTAAACGTGAACGCGCTCTTCAGTATTCACCGGTGTGACGTGGAGCTCTGTCGTGACGCTTCTAAACGTGAACGCTCTCTTCAGTATTCACCGGTGTGACGTGGAGCTCGGCCGTGACGCTTCTAAACGTGAACGCTCTCTTCAGTATTCACCGGTGTGACGTGGAGCTCTGTCGTGACGCTTCTAAACGTGAACGCTCTTCAGTATTCACCGGTGTGACGTGGAGCTCTGTCGACGCTTCTAAACGTGAACGCTCTCTTCAGTATTCACCGGTGTGACGTGGAGCTCTGTCGTGACGCTTCTAAACGTGAACGCTCTCTTCAGTATTCACCGGTGTGACGTGGAGCTCTGTCGAGACGCTTCTAAACGTGAACGCTCTCTTCAGTGTTCACCGGTGTGACGTGGAGCTCGGCCGTGACGCTTCTAAACGTGAACGCTCTTTCAGTATTCACCGGTGTGACGTGGAGCTCGGCCGTGACGCTTCTAAACGTGAACGCTCTCTTCAGTATTCACCGGTGTGACGTGGAGCTCGTCGAGACGCTTCTAAGCGTGAACGCTGTCTTCAGTGTTCACCGGTGTGACGTGGAGCTCGGCCGTGACGCTTCTAACGTGAACGCTCTCTTCAGTGTTCACCGGTGTGACGTGGAGCTCGGCCGTGACGCTTCTAAGCGTGAACGCTCTCTTCAGTATTCACCGGTGTGACGTGGAGCTCGGCCGTGACGCTTCTAAACGTGAACGCTGCTCTTCAGTGTTCACCGGTGTGACGTGGAGCTCTGTCGTGACGCTTCTAAACGTGAACGCGCTCTTCAGTATTCACCGGTGTGACGTGGAGCTCGGCCGTGACGCTTCTAAACATGAACGCTCTCTTCAGTGTTCACCGGTGTGACGTGGAGCTCTGTCGAGACGCTTCTAAACGTGAACGCTCTCTTCAGTATTCACCGGTGTGACGTGGAGCTCTGTCGTGACGCTTCTAAACGTGAACGCGCTCTTCAGTATTCACCGGTTGACGTGGAGCTCTGTCGAGACGCTTCTAAACGTGAACGCTCTCTTCAGTGTTCACCGGTGTGACGTGGAGCTCGGCCGTGACGCTTCTAAACGTGAACGCTCTCTTCAGTATTCACCGGTGTGACGTGGAGCTCTGTCGTGACGCTTCTAACGTGAACGCTCTCTTCAGTGTTCACCGGTGTGACGTGGAGCTCGGCCGTGACGCTTCTAAGCGTGAACGCTCTCTTCAGTATCACCGGTGTGACGTGGAGCTCGGCCGTGACGCTTCTAAACGTGAACGCTCTCTTCAGTATTCACCGGTGTGACGTGGAGCTCGGCCGTGAATCAGATGTTTGAGTCAGTCTCCACAGTTGATATATGAATAATAACTCTATATCCCGCTGTCTTTAATAACTGGATTCCCTTCAGTTAGTGTCACGGGCCGTTTCATGGATGCTCGTGCAGCAGGTGATCTACCGTTCAATCACAGAGCGATCTGAAGCTTGATTACTGCGGTGACTCCACGGGAATCAAACATCACTAATGAGATGTTTCAGAAGAGAAACATTCATCTCACGAATGCTTCAAACTGTGCTCAGATTTTCTCAAGATACCAAAGACTGAAATCAAAAATCACAAGTCCCAATATGGACTCAAATATTTCTCATCAAATGATCTAGAAATTGAGTTCATACTCTATTCTCTAACTGGAGGATAACTATTGATTCCTTTGTCTACTTTCTAAATATTGTTTTATTAAAAATAAAAAGGTTACATAATAAAAAACATTTAAATGAGCATAAATTAAATTCAGTAAAACAAATTTATAATTATTAATGAGAGTTTAGGTGTAAATGCATGCATGTAATTGTCAAAAAAGTAATTTCAAAATGCATAAATAAAAAACAGTTTTTATTTTAATTATATAGTTTATATAACATATATAAGAAATATTTTTACAATATTTTTGGATTTCTTTAGGAAAAAAAATCGGAGAAAAAGTTGACACTTAATGGAGGCGTTTACTCAGATTTCATTGAAGACTTTGATGTATGAAAAAACTTCAGAGATGATATCAGAATAGATTTGTGTTTTAAATTAGTTTACCGTGGTATTTACGAGGTATTTACATGGTATTTGGAGATGAGGCTAAAATAAGAAGTAAATGATGAAAGTGATGTCTCAAGCGGTTGTGTATGTGGACATTAACTAAGCTCATGTGTCCAAACATATTAACATGTTTAACTCACTTAACTAGCTTAACTCAGCGTGTCATGCAGGGTTTTCTTGAAGCACGGAGGAAGCTCCACAGAACGTGTGTCTGAAGCATCACTAGAACAAGAGTTACAGTGTCTCCAAACAACACGCCACTGAAATACAATTCATAAA
>QVTF01012824.1:600000-845000 GCA_003573665.1 Oxygymnocypris stewartii
TTAGGTCAATAAGGACTAGGAAACTCATGTTTGGAGAGTAAACAAGAAAAAAAACAAAAGTAGCTGCAGTTATTGCATCACCAGCAATAGTGTCCGGCCTACATACACATTTCTGACTACATCATTTATCTTCCAGGAATTCATTATTACATCATACCCTCATCTGCTAGACAAAGCATGTTAGACAAGGATGTTTTCTATGTTTTATTTGATTGACTACACTAATATTCCCATGTTTTATTTAACAGTTCACAGCACCACTTTGCTTTTGGCCATTTAGTGTAAGCACAGCTTTAAAGCAAATTAGTATACTATCATTTAAGAGCTGTGAGAGCCGTATTTCCTAATACTGTTTGACACTTTGTTTATTTTTGGTATTAGGAAGTATGCGTGGAATGTACTAGCACTGCATATTAAAAGGTCAAATAATTGAGTCAGACTCTGTCTGCAGAAAAACAGAGAGTCAAAGATTAAATTACGTTTATTTTTCTATTAGGCCTCCAGTGTTTCAGGCTTGACTGTCGGGTCATGAATATATGGGGAAGTTTTATAACACTAATCCATAAAACTTGTCATTATGCAGATAGAATACAAAGCTGAAGGACAGATTACGCTGCCAGTGTAATTGAGAATTGTAAATGAAAAGCTTCAAAACAAAAACACATACATTTCTCCCTCAGGACAAAATATCTATCTATCTATTTATCTATCTATCTATCTATTTATCTATCTATCTATCTATCTATCTATCTATCTATCTATCTATCTATCTATCTATCTATCTATCTATCCATCTTTTTTATTTTAATTAAAATATCAAAAAATTATCTCTCTCTCAATAAACGTCCCAGGTTACGTACGTAACCCTGGTTCCCTGAGAGAACGAGATGCTGCGTCGAACGCTTTAGGAATGCCTGTTTGTTCTCACGCTCTGAAATATGTATGTAATCTCATCCAAGGGAATCCCTGATGACATCACTGGCGGTGATGACATAGAGACCAGGAAGTATAAAAGCACCTGCGGTGAAGGCGGCGGCAGCTTTAAGTGAAGTAAGCACCCGCAGGGATGTAGAAAGTATGGCCTGCGACGCAGCGTCTCGTTCCCTCAGGGAACCAGGGTTACATACATAACCTAGGACGCTCCCCTTCGGGAACTTCAAGCTGCATCGAACGCTTTGGGAACGATATGCCCACGCCACCATACTGACAAGTCCCTGCCTAGTGTGTACGGCACCAACCTAGGCAGAGAGAACTGAGGAGCCAGCAGTGGCTTGAAGGTTGAGGCTATAGAACATGATGAAGGTCAGAGGGGTGGACCATCCCGCAGCGTCACTAATATCTTGCAACAATGTGCCAGATGAAAGGGCCTTAGAGGCCGCCATGCTCCTTGTGGAATGAGCTCTGACCCCCAGCGGAGAGGGGAGGTCAGATGACTCATAAGAAGTAATAGCATCCACTATCCATCTACTAAGGGTCTGTTTGTTAGCAGGAAGACCTTTCTTATGAGGATCATAGCACACAAAGAGTTGGTCTGATTTCCTCCACAGGGCAGCCCTGTGGACGTATATGTCCAGTGCTCGCACTGGGCACACACAATTAAGCTTTTCCTGGTCGGCATCCCGAAAGGGAGGTGGATGGAATGCCTCCAGGATAACTGGCCGTGGAACTACCGAGGGTACCTTGGGGACGTATCCCGGCCTGGGGTACAGAAAAACTCTGGACATGCCAGGTGCAAATTCGAGGCATGATGGGGCCACTGAATGTTGCCGACTCTCTTCAATGAGGAAATGTTTAAATGAATACAGTCTTGACTGTAAGGAATCTCAGTGGAACCTTTTCCAGGGGTTTGAACGGATATTTAGAAAGGGCCTCTAGGACCACAGCCAGGTCCCACGTAGGCATTCTTGGGCGTATCGGAGGCCTCAGCCTCCTGATACCCTGGAGAAATTGTATTGCTAACAGATTCTTTCCTATGGATTGATCCCCCACAGGGGAGTAGTGAGCCGCAATAGCAGCCATGTACACATTGAGTGTGGATGCGGATAACCCTGAGGCAAACCTGTCTTGCAGGAACTCTAGCACTGACCCAATAGAACACTCCACTGGGTTCAACTGACTATTGACTATTACACCAGGATGTGAAGAGCTGCTATTTAGCAGCATACGACTTTCTCGTAGCGGGAGCTCTGGATTGTAGGATGGTCTCAACAACCTCGGTTGAAAGACCAGATGCTATGAGGTGTGCCCCCTCAGGGGCCACACCCAAAGTTTCCACAACTTTTGGTAAGGGTGACATATAGTGCCCCCTGCCTGAGAAAGGAGATCCCGCCGTACGGGATTCTCCTGTGGAGAGTCTTCTAAGAGGCCGACCAGGTCCGCAAACCATGGACGACCAGGCCAGTACGGGGCTACTAATAGTAGTTGCACCTCGTCCCGGCGAACTCTCTCCAGAACTCCCGGGAGCAGAGCGATCAGGGGGAAGGCATACAGACGAATTTCAGCAATATCATCTGATTTCATTGTGTCTTCCTCATCTAAATCTCCTAACAGCTCAGCCTGATACGCTTGCAGTACTGCCATAGTGTGTAAACAGCCTGCAGCTTGACCTGCTGCCATGTACGCTTTACCCACCAAATCCGAGGTAGTCCTAAGAGACTTGGTGGGTAATACCGGGGCTTTCAGGGAAGATGCCCTGCTGGGCGAAAGATAGCTCGCGAGCATATCTTCAGCCTGGAGCATTTTCCCGTAACCGTTCTCATTCAGCCTTAATACACTAGAATAGTTTAACACATCAGGGTTGAAGAGATGAGCCGAGAACGGCTTATCCCAAGATATAGATAATTCCTTATGTAAATCAGGGGAAAAGGGTAAGCCCCGGTGTGGATGCGGGGACCTAGAGCGCAGGAAGCGTTCATCTAGCTTGCTTTTCGGATGCTCTTGACGCTCTTTATCTCCTGGCCACTCAATTTTTTATTTTGCTACAGCTCTGGTAACTACCTCCAACAGCTCCTCGAACGAAACCGACTGTGGCGGCAAACCCACAGCCTCGTTTCGCTCGACGCTCGCGCTACCCTCCTCTTTAGAGGAAGATGACACGAGCGCCGTGCTCTCTCTCGGGGTGGAAGAAACCGTTACAGAACATGCTTCTGAACCCACCGATTGAGCACTGGATCTGGCTGGGGAAGATGGAGAAAAGGACATGTCCGTCTCCAATCTTTCTGTCAGATTCACCTGTAATCCCCACGATTTCAGATCCCCTCGAGAGCTGACCGAGCATGCCCCGCTCCCAGGCAAGCAACGCACAGACTGTGTGTATCACCACCCGTGATGAAACGAGGGCAGGGAGAGGCACACAATCTGAAACGCTGCTTGTCAGATTTCTCTTGCTTGCCAGTTGCCTTTTTTATTTATTTATATATATATAATGTGGGGACAAACAACAGTAAACTATTCTGTATAAACTATAAAGCGCTTACTGAACAACAGAAAGCTGCCCCCACCTTCACCGCAGGTGCTTTTATACTTCCTGGTCGCTATGTCATCACCGCCGGTGACGTCAGCGGGAATTCCCTTGGATGAGATTACATACATATTTCAGAGCGTGAGAACAAACAGGCGTTCCCAAAGCGTTCGACGCAGCTCAAAGTTCCCGAAGGGGAACTCTTAATTACTACTTAGTAAGGTAGTTGATAAATTTAGGTATTGGGCAGGATTAGGGGATGTAGAATATGGTCATGCAGAATATGTGCTTTATACATACTAATAAATAGCCAACACACAAATAATATGCATGCTAATAAACAAGTAGTTAGACAGATTGATAGATATGCCAGAAGTTTATAACAAAAGCAATAAATACAAATATGACATTTATAATCGATAAATGAAAAATAGGTTTTATTATTATGTTTTTTCAAAACCAAAATCTTTATTGTGGAAAAAATATATATATTTGTTATCAATACATTTTAATGTCTGTTAACGTAACTTTAATTTCTTTATTAAAAATGAAATCACGAAGAATGTCTTGGCTGTATCATAAAAGTATAAAATGGAAAAACAATATACATTTATTTTTGAATAATCTATCCATTTGAAGTGAACATTTCTATTCTTTAGATCGGTCATGGGCCCTGTGTCTCACCTGGATGCCTGTTGATGGCAACATTGCCCAGTAACATTGTTAAAAAATGTTCCCCGTGTATCATCAGATTTATAAAACACATCAACATGACATTAAAAAACAACATAACAGACACACGATGAACAAACATAAAAATTCGTAATCTTGCACTGTTCCAGTATAATTTGGAAAAGTCCTGACAAGAGAACTTACAATGAGTTGGCAAGAAACTAAGATCTTATCACTCATGAGGTAAAACTGGGTCCCATTAAGGAAAATAAAAAAATACAAATGTGGAACAAACAGTGGCACAAGACCCCATATGAGTAGGCCCTAAATTAATTTTCAAATCCACACATGCTGAAATATTTAATATGCAAGATAAGGATTTCTTGGAGATGTGAAAGATTTTGCTCAATTTTATATCTTCCCAAAACATCAGGAATCCTGCTTTAGCATATCCCAACTATTTGGTTTGAAGACCAAAAGCATGCTAGCTAATGATAGATGCAATATTAAATGGTCAGTCAAGTCAAAAGATCACAATGATAACATTTTCAAAGAATACAGATAATTAGAAAAAACAGTAAAACAGTAAGACAGTTTACAAGCCTAGTATGGAGGAATCATATTCCCAGGTGGTCTAATGTTGTAACAGAGTCCAGTTTCCACTTCTGAAGAATCAGCGTGTTTGCAAGACCCATAAATAAGGAGATAGACTGATCTTCATGCCTGTTAAAGGAGTGTTCACCAATAACCCATATTATAGCAATCCTTGAGTCTGGATCAATCTCTCGTTTATGTACTCTTGGAAGAATGTCAGTCCAGTATCTTTGGAGTTTGCTGCATGTCCATAATGAATGAATCAGGATATCTTCTGCAGCTTTATATTTATTGCATTCAGGTGATACCTCTGGAAAGATCTCATGCAATTTAGTTTTACTCTTGCATAGACTATGGAAAGTTTTAAATTGAAATAAGTTATACCTAGCATTTATGTTCCTGTATGTTCTGCAAATATTCCTCCCATCGCTCCTCCTCAATAGTAAAACCGAATTCTTTTTTCCATGCTGTCCTGATTAAATCGTATCGTCCGCGGGACAAATTAATAATTACCAGCATTAAAGGGGTCATCGGATGCCCATTTCCCACAGGTTAATATGATTATTTAGGGTCTTAACAAAAAGTCTATAACACACTTTGGTTAAAATTTCTCAATGGTAGTGTAAAACAACACCCTTTTTACTATGTCAAAAACAGCTCTGCACACAGCAAGCCATTTTAGTGCATGTTCCTTTAAATGCTAATGAGCTCTGCTCACCCAACCCCTCTCTTCAGTGGGGTGATGAACCATTCTCATGAGACTGTTTACTTTAGCCGCAGAACTTGCAAACTAGCACGTTATTAGGAAAAGCGATTTGCAAAGGTCAAGAATGATTTTGTGTGAAGAGAAAACACATTTGGTGCATTCCTTCAAAAACATACATAATCCTCTGCGTCTTCAGATGTCGGAAGTAAATGACTCTATGTTCATTATTACATCCAACAACAGAAAACTTCATTTGTTTAGGAAACATTTTGGTCTACATCTGCTCTGGCTGTGAAACAATTCCCTCAGGGTGGGTCTAAGGTAATATGCCAGTGTCAATCAACAATCGTGGGAGAGACCTGGGTCTGTGTGAGCCAAGAAGCAGATAACGGCTTGATTTGAGAAAGGGGATATTAATTATAGGGATTTTTAAAAACACAATCACACTGGGTGGTGGATGTGTACAAACACTACCGACTCACATTTGTGTTCAAAGAATGTGCAAAACAACAACTCCGTCCATTCAAGTAGAGTTCACTGATATGTCCTATTCCCTTCTGCTACCACATTGAAAAAGGCCTGTCATAAACGGGGATAAAAACACGGTTTGCACATATGGAGCTAGTTTTATCTTTTTTTAATGCCTAATGCCCGTACTGAAAATACAAACTCAGCAAGTTGTATTATACCAAAGAGACTGCAATCGAAAATGACTGCATCTCGTATATTACAACAATGAAATTGATACATCTCCCTTTTGTTTTTTGTTTTTGTGTTTTTATATATATCCCATTAAACTACATAATAAGATAAAAAATAAGATTACACAACAATAGCAAGCATTAATAATAACAAGTTAATAATAAATGAAGGTCAGACTTTATTTTAAGGTCCAATTCTTGCTATTAACAAACCATTAACTATGACTTTTGCCTCAATAAACTTATAATTTGCTGCTTATTAATAGTTAGTAAGGAGTTGTTAAGTTTAGGTATTGGGTGAATTAAGAATGTAGAATATGGTCATGCAGAATATGTGATTTATACTAATAATAGACATGCTAATGAGAAATTAGTTAATAATTAGAACTGGTCCCTATACTAAAGGGTTACCTAAATTAATAACAATAATGAACAAATGGTTAAATGCTACGATTAAATGGAATAAAACATCTGAAATTTGAATCTACACACACAGGTTGATCAGATCCTTCATAAATAAACCTTTCAGTATAAAATATAAAAATAATATAGAATGAGGATTTGCAAGCAAACATGTTTTTTTCAGGAAAATTGTTTAATAATGTATAATGAATACAAACATGTTTCAGAGGTTTTATAGAGTTGAACAGTAACTAGAAGGATGTGGACACCATAGGTGTCAATTCAAACAGTTTACATTGTGTTAATACATTTCAAACAAAAAAGAAATAATATAATTCAAATACAATCAGCAATTATCTAAAAGATAGATTTTAAGTGATTTATAAAATATTTAAATATACAGTAAATAAACCAGTAAATCACAATGATGAACAAACAAATGCTCTACTCAACTCCACTGACAAATTCTGCAATCATTTTAAATCATGAACAAAACATTCACAAGTAAGCCATGTCAGGCTCCCTCATTGCTCTTGATACTGATGTTAAAAATGGGTGTCTGTTCAGTCAGATGCGGGTTTTCCCCTTAGGCCGGATACCAGCAACAGCTAGGATGTGTATGCATCCTAGAATGAGTCCTGTTGATAAATCAAGAGTTTGGACTTGTCCTCGTCAATTGTCAAATTGTGACAATTAAGCTGTATTATTAATGTTGCTTCTTTCCAAAGTTCTACATCACATTTAAAAAAATTCTCAGCGATCTTGTTTTTTATTCCAAGGTCAAGGGATGTTGTAGCATTCAGTTTCTGATACAGCTTGAATGAATTATTGTCACAGACTTTTTCTTCTTTTGTGAAGACACTGCCAAAGATCACATATTTCTGAGTTCTAGGTGAAATGAAGTTTGTGTTTTTTCCTGTGAAGCAAAATACAAAGCCTCATTATTAGGTTATGGTTACTAGAGTCAGCTCTATTCTGCAGAAGCATATGAATCTCCTTAATTGAGAATCTGGTTCTCATTATTGAGAAAATATTTCAACATGGTAAATGGCAAACATTGATGTGAAACACTCACCTGTGAAACTGACAGTCCAAAGCTTTCCTGGGCAGTCCTGTAGAATATAATTAGTAAACAAAATTTATTGACCAAATTGAACAACTGATCGCATTGCAGCTGCATTATTTGGATTACAGACTTTTACTTAAGAACTTCCTCTAAGGTGAAAAAAACTGTCTAGTCTCAATTCCTGCTTTTCATTATTTTATTAGCTTTAAAGAGATAGTTCACCCAAAAATGAAAACCGTCACATTTACTCACCCTAATGTTGTTCCAAACCTGTATTAATTTATTCTGCTCAACACTAAAAATATTTTTAAAGATGTTTTGACTGTTTTTGTTTACATCATAATATTCAGTCGGGTCCAAAACAACATTTGACCCTGACATTAATCATACAAACATTTTTCAAAATATCTTCTTTTGTGTTCCACAGCAGGTAATAATGGTTTGGAGCGACATGAGGATGAATAAATGACGAACAGTTTTCATTGTTGGTTGAAGTAGTCTTTTTAAGAGAGAGATCACAGCAGCAGCACAATAAGCAAAAATACAGGTATTTATAATGAACACTGCTGTTAGTATGAAATGACAGCTTGGAAACACCAGATTTTTTTCTACGCCACTCTGCATTATTGCAGATCTTGATAATGTTATTCGCTCTCCATGATGTTTACCTTGAATAAAGAATCATAAATACATAAAGACCCAGTCTCCTGAAACAGCTTCATCCAGATGATGCCTCCAGTCAGCGCCAGCACGAAGACTACCAGTACACCCACAAGGACCTGGAGGAGAGTGTAGGAACAGACCCGATGCCTGAGCTGGTGGCTGCTCACAGCAGTCTTCAGAGATTTCTCAGAGCCTTCCACATCACAGATAAAGGGAGCTGTTGCCATGATGAATGAATGAGTGAGCAAGGTGCTGAATGAGCATCTCCCTGTAATCCTGGCCTCTTTTTATACCAGGGATCTGCCCACTCAAGAGAATTCCCTTACTGAAACTAGACAAATGGTAGCATGCTGCTATGGCATGCTTCCAATGAGGAGTTGGGATTACCCACACACCCACGCACATACTTGAAGGCATATGCAAGAACAATCAGGGACTCCGTGCCGGTGCTCGAATCTCTCTCTAGCACAGAAGAGAAACTCTCCTTTTTACATACTATAAAGCATTTTATAGCACTATAAATAAATAAAGCGATCCAGAGGTTCACCTTTAGACCTGTGCGTCTTCACAAACCCGATAGCAGGTGTTAAGCCGTGAGATTTTGCTACTTCATCAGTGGATAGACAATGAAAATTATGCAAAGTTGAGTGGCCCTTAAAATATTTGGTCACTTAAAAACATATGGAGACCATAATATTAAACTGCGTGGCACCTGCAAAAGCTTTTCTCAGGGCAATGATGACATGAAGCCAAATATATATTTTTTTTTGTAGAGCTCCAAAATACAATAAACATGAAATTCATGCATACAATGACATGAGTAAACCTCTTCTGTATAAAACATGTTATTACATTTTTTAAATAAAACAGTTTTTTATATTTTTAGGTAGGAATTACAAGAAAACTAAATCTAAATAATAAACAAATTCAGACTGGTACAACTGTCTTGGTATCATAATAAAAGTATGGTCTTGGTATCAAAATATTATAATAATTTTAATGAAATTTTAAGAAAACCCTATTTACGTACTTTTATATCGTTTGTTATAATCTTATTATATCCACATAAAAAAACAGTGACATCTATCACTTGAAAAAACTTGAAATTACCAAACGATTTGATATTTTAAATAACGCAAAACATTCATACTTTAAATGTGACTTAAAGGGACTTTGCAAAGTTGAAGACGCTGTAAATTAATTCATATAAATTGAGCAGTTCAATTAATTCTGAATAGACATGATCGCTTTATTCTAGATTTTTATTCACGTATAAACATTGATCAACACACATACATGAAGCACATCAAATATGGTAAATGAAAGCTCGAGTGCTTGCTTGACAAGTTTACCATATTTGATGTGCTCTGTTTTGATCAATGTTTCATTTGTTCAGATAAAGCAATCATGTTTCTTAAGAAGACTTGGATCAAACTACTTACATTTATATGGATTACCATTTACTATGTCTTTATGAATTTCAAAGTTTAGATGAAGGGACAGAAACCTCTCAGGTTTCTTTTATTTTTGATGAAAATTCGGTTTTATGGGTTCAGAATAACATGAGGGTATTTTTCATTTTTGGGTGAAGTATTCCTTTAAGTCCAAAAACCTTTTGAGGCCACTGTATGTTCAGGATATATAGTTAGCCATAGTAAAAAACATTTTACGACAAATCATTTTTCTTCCTCAACCTACAGTTTCAAAACTGCAATACAGTTTCTCAACTATCCATCCATTCTCCAAAGCCTTCACTGGGTGAATGGTTTCTTAGTTTCCATAAATTGTAGTATTACTATATGACATTTGCACAACAACAACAAAGCCAGATCTTGTGCTAAAGGGCATTCTACCTGTACCCCCACTAAACAAGTCAAGGATGGATGTAAAAACATTATTGTTGCCAGCATGGCTTGTCTTAATGCTATTCCTAAAAGTGTTTACTTCATTAAACACTTTGCGGTTGTATTGCATCAGATTTAGATTTACTGGAAGGGTGGAAAAGTTATTATATCATCACATTCTGATCTCTAAGGTCACTGCAGCATGGCAATCAGATCATGTGAAACTGCCTGAAATAAAACACGCAATACATTCATGTGATCAAAATGACAGAAAGTGACTTCATTTGACACAGTACAGTTTCTAGTCCGTCAAGCTGTAGTAACCACAGAGCTTGTGCCTTCCCATAAAATGGACATAAATCACAAGGAAGTACAAGAAAAGGGAAGCTGTCAAAAAAAAACAAATACAAAAAAATAAGTTATCCAGTAATGGTTGAGTTTTCCGGGTTGATTTTGCAAGTCAGCATAAAAAAATAAATATTTTTATTAAAAAAACGAAATTATATATACACTCACCAGCCACTTTATTAGGTACACCTGTTCAATTGCTTGGTAACACAAATTACTAATCAGCCAATCACATGGCAGCAACTCTAGGGTTTACAGAGAATGGTCCAAAAAAGAGTTGTGTGGACGAAAATGCCTTGTTGATGTAAGAGGTCAGAGGAGAATGGTCAGACTGGTTAGAGATGATAGAAAGTCAACAGTAACTCAAATAACCACATGGTATGCAGAAGACCATCTCTGAACGCACAACACGTCGAACCCTGAAGCAGATGGGCTACAGCAGCAGAAGACCACACCGGGTGCTGCTCCTGTCAGCTAAGAACAGGAAACGGAAGCTACAATTCACACAGACTACCCAAAATTGGACAATAGAGGATTGGAAAAACGTTGTCTGGTCTGATGAGTCTAGATTTCTGCTGCGATATTCAGATGGTAGGGTCAGAATTTGGCGTAAAGAACATGAAAGTATGGATCCATCCTGCCTTGTCTCAACGGTTCAGGCTGGTGGTGGTGGTGTAATGGTGTGGGGTACAAATAGTACCAATTGAGCATCGTTTAAACGCCACAGCCTACCTGAGTATTGTTGCTGACCCTGTCCATCCCTTTATGACTACAGTGTACCCATCTTCTGAAGGCTACATCCAGCAGGACAATACACCATGCCACAAAGCTCAAATCATCTCAGACTGGTTTCTTGAACATGACAATGAGCTCACTTTACTCAAATGGCCTCTGCAGTCCCCAGATCTCAATCCAATAGAGCTCCTTTGGGATGTGGTGGAACAGGAGATTCGCATATATATATATATGTGAGTGTATGTGTGTGTTCCCTTTACAGCTTGTTGCATGTTGATATTGATAGCATTTACAGTTCACAGGCACAGAAAGAGGTGTGGGCGAAGAGGCTGGAGATAAAGAGTGATTTGCTCAGTGAGAGAGAGAGAACAGTAGAATAATAATAAATGGGTGGTTTCTCTTTGATTGTTGCATCATACTTTAGTGAAACCTTTTTTACAGCCGGAGAGTTGTTTCATCATCACTGACTGTTTCCTCATTTTTCCAAAGAGCCCAAAGCTATTGAACCCGCCCAGAAAGACATCCACCCACGCACTCACTCACTCACGTTCACATGTATCCTCCTCCACACACTACCTTCAAACACCCCTCCATTTATTACTATCCAAACACTGTCAGCACTGGAACAATGACACAATAAAAACCAGTTCATTTCTCTGAATGTTTTCTTCAATGTTTGTTTAACTTCTGACAAAAATACATTTCCCCATACTAAAACAATTTCAATCCCACTGTAAGCGAGCAAAATTAAGGTTGAGACAGGTAAACAAAAAAAATTCCATTACTGCTGTGGGTTATTAATGTTAATATTGATTTCATATTAACCAAAAGCAGGTTAAGTTAAAAAACAAAAGTATCAGAAATTTTGTTTTCCAGCTTCTACTTAAGGATACTTTTACAAAGGTTATCCTGTATAATTATAATTTAAACAACGCTAACATTTTCTGGATTATTCCTATTTATAACCTTGTAAAATTGCCTGGCATTTCACGAGGTACAGAGGGGTCCTCGCCACATTTGTGCCATCATGCAAGTCGCATTATATGATTTTTGTTTAAGCACACAAAAGTTTTTTCCAAATATCAAGATGCTGTACTTCATTATGACAGGGTGACATTTGTATCACCCTAACATTTCTCACTTTACACCACTGGGAAAAAAAATCTAATAATTCTTGTCATGCTTGTAAATCAGAAAAGAAGACAAGGCCTACTACTTTTTAGTTTCAACTGGGCGAATGACAAAGAGAGAGAGAGAGAGAGAGAGAGAGAGAGAGAGAGAGAGAGAGAGAGAGAGAGAGAGAGAGAGAGAGAATCGCTGCCATGGTGTGTGATGAGTTTCAGTAAATCTTTCATTGAACAGTTAGACAAAAACAAGCTATACAAGAGTTCTCTATGCCGAGGTATGAGAGAAGTGGGAGGAAAAAACAATCACATGAACATATGCCTGATTTTAATGATAAGCCTGGAACTCTCTTATAAACAAAGAGATGAACCTGAAGGTCTAGTATTAGTAACTAGTGATGCCACTTGTTTTATTTTTTACCTCTATAAAGAGTTATATTGCTGATACCAGTATGCTTCTATTAAACAGATTTGTGTGAGTGTGTAATTATCAAGGATAAATTGTTATACATTTACATCTATGCATTTAGCAGACGCTTTTATCCAAAGCGACTTATAATTGCATTCAGGTTATACATTTTCATTAGTATGTGTGTTCCCTGGGAATCGAACCCACAACCTTTTAAGTTGCTGACGCAATGCTCTACCACTGAGCCACACAGGAACACTTATTGTAGCTGTTTATTATTATTGTATCACATGGCAGCTTGTGACTTTCTGTTATTTGCATTACTGTTGACTTTCTATCATTTCTAACCAGTCTGACCATTCACCTCTGACATCAACAAGGCATTTTCGTCCACAAAACTGCCGCACACTGGATATTTTCTCTTTTTTGGACCATTCTCTGTAAACCCTAGAGTTGCTGCCATGTGATTATTGCCACTTATTGTAGCTGTTTATTGTTATTGTAGCTGTTTATTATTATATTTATAAGCTGTCTTCACAGAAACTGAATTTTTTTGTGAAATGGTTGCAGGAATATTACAGCTGGGGAAAAAAGTATCCTTTTCAAAAATGATGGCACATTTCTGCAATAAACTGCTGTAAATCTAGAAGCGTACTCGGTTCCCTGAGATATGGGAACAAGTACTGTGTCGAGTTTCGACGCTGTATGGGAAAAACTCTTTTTTTCCTCTTCAACTGAAGCCTATTTCGATCACGCACTTATAACTGCAGGTTGATTTGTTCGTGTAGGATTAAAAAACAAAACAATCCACGGCAGTGGCGCGTGAGCCAATGGCTATGCAGCCCGCCATAGCCCGCCAAAATAGGAGAGTGTCTGGCCATATAATCAGCTACTCTGCCACCGCATCTCCAATTTCTTAGAAGGAAGCAACCGAGGCGTGCAGCTCATAGCACGGCCAGGAACGCAGTACTCGTTCTCATATTTCAGGGAACCGAGGTTACGATATTAACCGAGTACGTTCCCTTTCTATATATCACTCAAATTGCGTCGAGTTTCGACGCTGTATGGAACCAGTCCAATCATGCCGTGCTATGACGCGGACCGACTCGAAACCAAGACTCATGTGGGATTAGACCCAGGGGAGTCAATAGAATACACCAAGCACAGGGTGAGCCCTGAGAGTCATCCGTGCTCTGGGTGTAGCCCCGTAAGTGATACCTGGCATCCATAGTATGGACAGACCAAGCAAAGGAGGGGCTTGAACAATGTTGGTCAAGTGAACCCATAAGATTGATACTTAAGCAGAAAGGACTCTGGCCTGCAAGGCAGGGACATCCAGGTTGTAAAACCTTACAAATGTGGACGCGAGGACCAGCTGGCCACCTCACAAATGTCCGAAATGGACACCCCGCTGGACCATGCCCATGAAGAGACGTTGCCTCTGGTGGAATTGGCTCTGACTCCGATGGAGCACTGCTACCCCAAGGAGGAGTATTCCAGGCAAGCAGGGTTGGCGGAAAGGGCCTGCAGGTCTCCTACTTGCTTGACCGTTGCCAGTGCTAGCTGCTGGGCGGTTTTCAACGAGAGTGCTATGAGGCTTGAGGATTGCAATGGTTCAAACGGGGGCCCCTTCAGGGGGATTCAAGTCCCAAGGTGAAACTGTGTGGGGGATTCATTCTCCTGGCGCCTCGTAAAAATTTAATTATCTCTGCCCACCAATCGGCCAGCAATAGGGGCATGGAAAGCCACTATGGCTGCTGCATAAACTTTGATGGTGGATGAGGAACGCTGTTTATCCAGCATCTTCTGCATAAATGAAAGAACCACTGACACATCGTAGGTGACCGGATCTAAGTCCCGGTCTGAGCCCCAGGTAACCTAAGTGGCTGAGGAGGAGGGTCTTGTGTGATGTCAAAACCGCCTGTGACTGGGCCAGAATGAGCCAGTTGTGTAGGTAGTTGAGTATGCAGATTCCCATCTATCGCAGAGGGGAGAGAGCCGCATGCGCCGTGCATTGGTTCGTTTTTTAATCCTACACGAATTTTATTTTTATTAAGGTAAATTTATAACATTATATTACCTGCTGTTGTATTACATTAGCATTAAATTACAAGAAAAAAGAAAAAAAACTACTCTCCACACAATCCTCTTTTGGTAAGTTGTGGTAATCTTTTAGTTTTTATTTTCTGTTGAAGTAAATGAGAAGACAAAACAAGGTCTCCCATGTACTTCTATAGAAGCTTATTCTGCTATAGTTTACTTCCACTTCTCAAAGCAAGAAATTTGAAAAGCATCCATATAGTGCATCAAATGTATAACAATAAGTGTCACTGGGTTGACCATATGCAGAATTGAAAGTAAAGAGAAGATCTGTCATTCAGTCACAGTCACCAATTTTACCTTCCTGTGCCCTTTTGAAAACTGTTTAGGGAAGAAATTATCTGTATGCCTGGTTTCGGCTTAGTAACTCATTCCATATATAAATTTCCTTGAAAAAAAAACTTTCAAGATTAAAACACCACACACTTATGCTTCAAAAGCCTGAACATGTTTGAAACAAATCATTACCCCCTATCATTCATAGGGATGGATATTTTTCAAAAATACTGTATTTGAATATTTGGGCTCAAAAACATAAATGGATATTTGTTGATTTTAATGATGTTCAATGAGAAAGACATATTTTTTAATAATCAAAAAATAAAACATCTTGAAAATGTGTGTAAAAGAGATATATATATATTAGTGGTGGGCCGTTATCGGCGTTAACGTGCTGCGTTAACGCGAGACTCTTATCGGGCGATAAAAAAAATATCGCCGTTAATCTATTCTCAAAGTTGGGTTGGGAGCTGGGTCTATACTACGCAAGCTATGATGACTTTCACCCTGATATTTTAGCGCGGATGTATACCTAGCCGAATTGCACTGTAGGGGGCGAGAACGAGTCTTCGAACTAGAGGCTCGCAGTCCGTGATGGACAGATTGTTAACGGCTGGTCTATGTGGTAATACAATCGGGCAGGACATCCAAACGCTCACCTATCATTCATCAACCTCAAATATGGCTTTTCATCAGAAAGATGTATGTAGTAGCAACTTTACATGGCCGCTCAATATGATGTTAACCTAGAGAAATGTGCGCTATTGAAGTGTTTGTGTGGAAAGCGCGTTTGCTGCAGGACAGGCTCCGGTGCGTTCACTTGCTCTTAAAATCTCCGTCATTCTTGGTCATACAGATAAAAGTAGCCTAATACATCTTTCGAATCTGTAAAGACTCTACGTTTATTTGTGTGCACTCAGAATAACAACGAAACGTTGCGCTTTTAAGCAAACAGGATGCGCTTTAGGTCTCATGTGAACTTGAGCGAGAAAATCCGTCTTTGAAAAATATATCTATAGAGAGTGAAATGTCTAAAAAATAAAAATAGAAGACGTGTGTGTTAGCATGGATGATTTACATGAAATGTAATCTGTGCAACACTGTGCATAAGATGGCTTTCAGTTCAATATAATAACAAAAAACGACATTTTGGGTTTTTATTCAACTAATAAGGTGGGCACGCTGTGATCTGTACTATATTTTTACTGTAATTGACAGTTATCAAAAAAAAAAAAAAAAAACCCAACACGGGAGTGGGAGGTAATGGGAGTCATTCTTCCGGGAGTGGAACGGGATTTTCCCCCAGTTTTTTCGTGGGATTGGGACGGGAAGAGATTACAGTTTGTGATGCATTTTGGAAACAGGAGATGAGCCCCTGGTCTAATGCACCACCTGGCTTGAGAAACCCGTTCTCAAAGACTTACTTTTAGTCATTATTTGGGTAGCACACATATTCTGAATGCCTTCGGCAGAATTCAAATGAGCCATTTTAATCTAGATTAATTCCAAAATTAATCTAGATTAATCTAGATTAAAAAAATGAATCTATGCCCACCTCTAATATATATATATATATATATATATATATATAGAGAGAGAGAGAGAGAGAGAGAGAGAGAGAGAGAGAGAGAGAGAGAGAGAGAGAGAGAGAAAGAGAGAGAATTAGAATTTTGAAAAATACTTTATTACAACTATTTACATAAAACTTTTCCAAACAATTTAACATTTAGTTAAAACCAAACAAAAAATCAACAAGGAATCTAACAATTTTACATGTACCTTTTAACACTTTTTTATATTGAGAATTTATATATATATATATATATATATATATATATATATATATATATATATCTTGTAACTTTTTCAAAAAGTTAAACTTTCATATATTTTAGATTCATTACATGTAAAGTAAAACACCTCAAACGTTTTTTGTTTTAATTTTGATGATTAGAGCTTACAGCTAATGAAAGTCCAAAATCAGTATCTCAAAATATTTGAATATTTACATTTGAGTTTCAATAAATGACCATCCATACAGTATAAAATGTGAGTATCTCTTGTTCTTCGAAACCACAATAACAGTGAACACTGCTGACTTGGCAACTGTCCAGAAGATGATCATTGACACCCTCCACAAAGAGGGTAAGTCGCAGAGGGTCATTACTGAAAGGGGTGTTGGTTTAACACCAAGGAAGGTTTAACCACGAGGAAGGGGGCATGGTCATCTGCCACCTGAATTTTTTTTATGTGTGCTTATATATCCATATATGTGTATGTGTATTTATTTACTCTCTTTGTTTGTTGATTTAATATGTTAAATATTATATAATATACTTACCTGGCAGGGGAGATACATGATCAAGAAGGGGGTTTACCCCAGGCGAGGCTTGGCCATTGCACTCCGGCTGTGCTGACCCCGAGGGGTGGAGGTAAGCAGCCACTTAGGTCCCCGGGGAATTCTGCATCTGATACTGCAGAAAGATATTTGCAGCGTTGAACAATGCAGCCAATCACAGACATATCTGTTAATTTCTTGAACGCAATGACCAGAATTGTTTAATGTAGAATCTACTCACCGCACAAAATGCCATCATGAGATGGCAATGAACTGAAGTGAGTGACAGCTTTTAATAATTATATGATGAAGCGCACTTTGCTCGCATTCTAGACCGTATAAAGGAACAGAACTAGGCTGTCTCAGAACATAGATATTCACCTCAGTAAAGAAAGTGTTGTGTTTCATGTCATAATTGTATTCATCTTGATGTTTCAAAATGACTCGTGTACTTTTCCTTGGTACGCTGGTGCTAACTGCCACGCACTCATATAAAATGCACAAATGCGATGACTGGACATTTTTACTTAATAAGTAATAGATTACATTTTCAATTTGTTTCTAGGTAAACCCTACCGTATGCCTTCACTTCAGAACACTTGGACTTTGGAATGAGTTGCATGGGATAATTTCATGTTTGTAAAAAGATTGATTGTTTTTTTTTACAATTTCTTAAATGGACAAGTGCAAGCATTTTTTTAAAGACATTATTTTGTGATCTGAGAAAAAAAAGGCTAATATGGCTTTAGTACAGCATCATTTTGTCTAATTACTGGTTGTGAAGGGATAAATAAACTATGAGAGCGAGCGAGCAAAATAAGGGTTAGGCATAAAAGAGCACATGGTTATTGTGTTATTGTGTAGCTCTGGTCATGTGACAGCACTGTCCATGTGACACTGCACATAATAAACTGAAACCCTTTATTTTTTTCCATATTAAATGGAAATGCACTAACAGTCTGTAACATTTTTAGAGCTTTATAAATGAAAACATTATGGTTACTATTGTGACTGGTGTGGGTAAATGGGTTAAGATGGAGATTTTACAGGCACGAAATATTAATTTCCTTAATAAAATTTGGTAACATTTAATTTCGATAGTCCACTTTAGACATTCAACTAACAGTAAGTAACTTTTCAACTACATGTCAACTAGCAGTCATTAGAGTATAAGCGGACTGTCGGCTTAAGTCGTGGCCTAATGGTAGAGAGTCTGACTCATAATTGAAAGGTTGCGAGTTCGAATCTTGGTCTGGCAGGGATTGTTGGTGGGGGGAGTGATTGTACAGTGCTCTCTCCATCTTCAATACCACGATGAGGTGCCCTTTGCACTGAACCCCCAACTTCTCCCTGGGTGCTGCAACATAAATGGCTGGGTGTGTTCACTGCTATGTGTGTGCACTTGGATGGGTAAATGTAGAGCACGAATTCCAAGTATAGTTCACCATACTTGGCTCTATATCACTGTTCACTTCACTTTATTTTGATGGGCCCACAACATACTGACTGTGAGAAACTTTGCAAGAATATGTCTACTAACCCTAAATATATCCCAACAGTCTACTCTGAGTGTTAGTAGTTGCAAATTAATGAGAATTAGTTGACATGTAGTTGCTAAGTTACTTATAGTTAGTAGAATGTCTAAAGTGGAATAAAGTGTAACCTAAAATTTATGCCAAAAATCATTGTAATTATTTTTCTAATTCTATCAGAATAGAAAAGTCCACGCCACATAGTGACTCTGAGGGAACGATATCATTGGAATCACTTTCAGATGAACAATAAAAGCTGATGAACAATAAAAGCATTGACATCCAAGCAGAGTCCATCCGACTTCAGTAACCTCAAGCATTCTGAGCAGCAGATTAAAAATGGGAGCGCGCGCTTAAGGTAAACGCACTGTTACTTTGGTATTTGTTTTTTGAGGGTTTGCGTGTCATGTCTGAGAGCTTTTTTTTGAAGATTGCATTGTTTTGAGTGGAGAGCTTCATTTAGGAAGTTTGGGGAATTGAGTTGGTAGTTATGTTTTTGTGTTTAGATTTCCACAAAAAAAAGATGCATAATCAAGAAATGTGTTTAAACTGTAATAAAATTCAGTGAAATAGATATTTTCACAAATCTATTCCCCCAATTTATTTCTTGTGTAAAACTTTTTAAATCAGCACTCTGTATCAACTTTCAAATTATAATAACAAGGCATAAACATTACTAGTCACCAGTATATTTTGCCATAGGCTATTCAACCTTATGCTGAGTTCACACTGCACGATTTTCAAAGTCATCGGATCACTGCTGTTTTCACACTGCACGACTATCTGGGTTAGCATTCGGTCGCTGCTGTGTTCACATTGCACGATGGACCTGCGACAGGAGGTTACACGCTGCATGACTTTACAATACAATAGGAAGAATCGCCGACAACTCTGTCTGCTCCGCAAACTACAGTCAAACGCACATGACAAGAGAAGGAAATAACGCAAGATCACGCTGATATTATGGTCTATAAGTCCTCCTTGAACACACAATAATTAACAAAGATGACTTGTTAACAAACATACTTCTGTCTGGAGATTTTTATATACACAAATCTAAGTAGCACACTTAAAGTGAAACCAACGTATTGTGCATTTTATAATGAGTTTATTTCTTATAGCCTATAAAAGCCTTAAAAGTGACGAAAAATAAAAATGCAATAAATCTTTTGTCCTTTATAGAAGAATAATATTTATAGGAAAAAATCCTAGCCCCTTCTTCATCTTCATGTAGCCTGCCTGATCTGTATTTTCTAATGCCAAAAATAAGGGTTGTTTGTAAATGGCTAATCGCTTCGTTAAAAAAAAATGGCCTCCCCAAGCTTCCTGCTGCCCTATCTTGCTCTCTCATTGGCTGTAGGTCATCACTGATGTATTTTTCAGTCAGAACTCATTCGCACAGCAGGATTGTGAATCGATTCCCTCAGATCGTGTCTTTGATAATTCACACTCCGCGATTGTCACTCGCGTTAACGAGCACCGATTTGCCTCCGATGTCGGGCATTTGTCGGCAATTTATCAAAACCTGCCGGCGAGTGAAAAATCGGGCTAAAATCGTGCAGTGTGAACTTAGCATTAGAATAATACTCAGTACTTCTAGGAGGAATAAATATTAACAGTTTATATATTTATTTAACTGTATTGTTTTGTTTGTTTGTTTTTCTCTCAACATTGTAAACTGGGTTATCTGTCTGGTTTTGTGTCTCCATCCCAGTTCAGAGACGTGAGCATCAAAGACTCGTTTGAACGGACTTTCGGTGCAGGGAAAGAAATCTTTCAGAATTCATAAAAAATATGAGGTTTTTGAAGATGTGCTTCGAACGTTGAGTTTGGAAAGACTTGAGGGGTGATGTCAAATGATGACAGAATTTTGACTTTTGTCTAAGCGTAGGCTATCCCTTTATCTGTTTGCTTATGCAATCTTACATTTATGTGTATGTGTGTGTGCCCCTGAGCGTGTTGTTGGGGATTTACTAGAATAGTTGCGAAACGTGTCCCGTAGCTTTACTAAATACAGGTTTAGACGAGTTTAAAATAGAATTATAATATTTTATTTTAATTTCTGTAATATCTATGAAAAGACATTATATACAAAATCAATTCCAAACCATTAACTCTGAATCAACTGCGATGTACAACCCAACACACATAGTCTGAGTCCACTAGCCTACTTGTCTTGGATGTGATACTCGAAGCTCAACAGAGTTTGACGAAACATGTCAGAACATGCTTGACACTAATATAGGCATATGCAATGTAGACCAGTGAGGTTGAAGAGTGAGTGGGGTTACCTAGCATGATGCAACAGAATATGATTCATGAACTGATAAAAAAACAGTCAGTTCCTCGGGAATACATGGGGAATGCTGAGGAATCTCCTATTGTTCACCAGGGAATGATGTGGAACTACACACGGAGTCCTGACATCACACAGAGGCTGCTGTTGCATCAGACCCTATAATTCCCTATAAAATGTGCTAATTTTATTATTTATAAAGGAAATATGTAACACTTTACAGAGATTAATTTGGTTAGTTCATTGCTTAATGCATTAGGTATTGTTAATAAGCATTTATTTATCTTGGTTCATGATAATTAACTACATTTCAAATTGTAAACAAAAATATATCAGATTTGAAAATTGTTGCTAGTTAGTTCACGATACTGAATGCAAACTTTACTAGTATTTTGAAAAATTAGCTAGTGCCACAAGACAAAATACACACATTCAAAATTTGGGCACGTCTCAATGTCTTACAAGGTAAATGTATCTGGGAAAACAAGACATTGGCCAAGAATATAGTCAATTATGCGACATTGTACAATACATGAAAACGACTTAAATATTTCAGCATGTTGCATTTTTATTGATGGTGTATTATAATATTTATAAAATAAAAGAGCAAACTTTGCTGTATAAATAAAGCATTGTTAGAAAAACTGCAGCAGGGGTTTGATTGAGCAGAATAGACATTTAAGAAGAACAAACACATTACACTGACAATGAAGCAAAGTAATACAAACTAAAAAGAGATGAAAATGTATTTAAAACTGAATTTAAATACATTTGATGAGTGACTGAATGAGACGTGGATATAGTTGTTTTTTGAGGTCTTTAGTGCTTTTCTTCACCATCACTATAGCAGTGGTTTGATTAAATAAAAAAAATACACTTTAATTTAATTTCAATAAATAAATTGTCCGACATGTCTCCCTCTTAAAGGGAAAGGGCTCTATCAGAACTTTTAAAGTTGCTGACAGTGTGGATTAACTCCTTACAGCATCCAATAACGCTGATTTTAATAAATCATCAAACGTTTGATCAAATACAGTTTACATAATTAAACTGTTTTAGATAATTACAAATCTTATAAAAAACAACATTCATTTCTGTATTACAATAGATATATATATATATATATATATATATATATATATATATATATATATATATATATATATTCATTACCTGTTCCAAAGCTTAAACTGAAATATAAATGTCACCCTTTGGTATTTCCTTTCATATGTGGAGTTTCCTTCCATATAAATATAATGATAATGACACAAATTGAGAACATTATTGCTATGCCAGTATTTGAAAGCTGTATCAGGACAATATCTGAGGGTGTTCTAATTAGTCCTGCTCAAATGACAGTACTATGTACATTGATCAGAAGTAGCTTCAAAATGATCTGCAGCTGGTTACTTCAGATAAAGGCCTTCAATTCTCTTTCAACCGCACGGTCTCAATACATTCAAAGAGCTTATGGAACGCCACTAATCCAGACTGTGGTGAGGTATGCTCTCTGTGAGCTGACAAAGTGCCATTACGGTTAATACCACATCGTCGCCCACTTCCACTGTGATGCAGTAGGTGTTTCACAAATAGTCCATCTTGAAGAGCCAGGAAGCTTTAATATAGTATGGAAAAATATACGCTTCCGGTATGGAAAAATGTCTTTGCAGCTCTCCATGTCTTCTTTTTTAGCTTCATGATTATACTTTTGGTCCAGGGAAAATCTAAAAGTCTGAGTCTAAGTCTAAATATAGCATAATCATTATACTTCAAACTCAGGAAAAGGATCAAATCAGGGTGAAAACGAGAGATATTTCTTCATGGTAACTCAAACTGAGGGTCATTCCAAAGTTTTATCATCTAAAAAGCTCTTCTGAGGAACAAGCACCTTAAAAACTTCATATCCAAAAGCAGCTTCTATCTTGGATAGCTTCTACAGTGGATACGAGAAACACTGGGCTCCTAGCATGTAGTGGAGGCCTAAGAAGAGCCTTTTAATCTTGAAATGTTCTTCGATGTGTCCGACTTTCAATGTGACTTCACCTTTATTGGAGAGCATGAAAATGCCTTGCATCTCCTGGCACCCTGCGAGACGCAGGGTCTGCAGGTGGAACAATTTACCTCCCTGTTCCAGTGTCAGGTTGGCAACCGTCTCAGTGCCGTAGCTAGTTTCCACACAAGCCCACAGATAGACCATGTACGGTCCTGCACAGGACAGCTTCACCTTCTGATTCTTCAGCTCCACACTCTGGTTCCAGATGGCTGTGAATCTCAGCTCATCTGAATCTACGTCTGACACACACACACACACACACACACACACACACACAAGTACATAAATAATTATTTTTTTCATACATAATGTTTTTTTAATAAAATTATAGATCTGACAAAAAGAGGAGATGACGTAACTACTTAAAATCCTATATATATATATATATGTGTGTGTGTGTGTGTGTGTGTGTGTGTGTGTGTGTGTGTGTGTGTGTGTGTGTGTGTGTGTGTGTGTGTGTGTGACCCAAGACCACAAAACCAGTCTTAAATCACTGGGGTATATTTGTAGCAATAGCCAAAAATACACTGTATGGGTCAAAATTATAAATTTTTCTTTTATGTAAAAAATCATTAGGATATTAAGTAAATATCATGTTCCGTGAAGATAGTTAGTAAATTTCTTATTGTAAATATATCAAAACTTTTTTGATAAGTAATATGCATTGCTAAGAACATCATTTGGACAACTCTAAAGGAGATTTTCTCAGTATTTAGATTTTTTTGCACCCTCAGATTCCAGATTTTCAAATAGTTATATCTCCAAATATTGTCCTAACAAACCATACATCAATGGAAGGATTATTTATTCAGCTCTCAGATTATGTAAATCTCAATTTCGAAAAACTGACACTTAAGACTGGTTTTGTGTTCCAGGGTCACATTTATATATATATATATATATATATATATATATACTTATCACAGAATTCTGTTGCATATTGCATGGCATTCAATTTTGATTCCTTATAGGAGGATTTAATATATCTTTCCAGAAATTAAATCTGAATAATAGGATAAAATGGACACTTACTGAGCATTTGCATGAATATCCCGTTGTCCGTTGAAAACTTCTGCTGCTGAAGAAAAAAAAAAGTTATGAAAAAAAGTTAAGCAACTCAAAAATGGTAATAAAACTAATATTGATTCATCCCAGGTGAAAAGGGTGCACATCCATAATGTACTTAAAGTGCTCTACTTTCACACACTATTTTTGTTCTTAATATACTAAAAATTATTTCTTAAGATAATCTTAAGATAATACCTTCTTAAGATAATCTTAAGAACATCTAAGTGTACTCAAATTTAATATTTTGGGACACCATGAATATGAATTCAATTTTAAAATACTATCTCTTATTTAAAAATGTATTTAGTTTCCACTTGTAGTACTCTTGAACACATCTTTTATACACGAGTAGGTTCAAGTGTACTACAAGTGGAAACTAAATACATTTAAAAAAAAGAGATAGTAAGTTGTTTCCCAAAAACACATTATCACACTTCTGCCATTGATTATGCATTTTCAAAATTGTGAATTTTCTTATTCAGAATATGTAATATTGTTCATCAAATAAAAAATTGTAATGTTTAATTTTAAATATTTTTTTTCACAATAAAAACTTTTATTGTTTTGGGTCACCACGTGGTTTCCAGTGTAAAATTTGGGCCCAGTTTATTCAAGATATGGAAATGGTAATGATCAAAGTGATGAGAAATAACAGACAAACTCATTCTGTTAGACATGGAAAATTCCATCTGTATCAAATCAACAGAATCACAAAAACACTTTCACTGACCAGAGTAAAAGGCTAGTTGTGGAACATGTGGGCTGAAAAGGCCTGCATAGAGATAGTGGAACACATTTGTTCAACAAAAAATGCCATTTTAGGACTTGGCACAAAACCCAAATAGTGCGCAAATCACATCCTGTTCACCCTCAGACCACTAAGTAGATCATTTAGTAACTGTCTTTTGTGGGTACCTTTGTCTGATATCAGCATAGGCCTACTTTGAAATTGAAATGTAGCTAGATCTCCTGTTCTCCTGACCTCAACATTAATTATAATTTGATGATGGTTTTAAAAACAAACTCAAAGAGAGATGGTTCAGATGTTAGGAGGGGTTTCCCCGAAGGGACATGCCAAGGCAAAGCTCAATTAGACCACACTCTGAGACACACCACATGACCACATGAAACAACACACCTGAGACAAGTGGGTTAACTGACTAAACACTAACGGCTGTCATTGAACCATTCAATATTCTACACATTACAAAAAAAGAATTTGCTTGTGACACTAACAAATATCCTATAATCTCAGGTCTTTGACTGAATATCTGGCTGTGACAAGTCTGAAGAACTTATCAAACCAACCATTACCCCGGTCAACACTGCCCTCTGAAGGACTTTTAAACGCACTTACATTCTGCTTCACTCGTACATAATCTACAATTCACAAATTAGCGTTATACACCGTAAAGAACACAAAATAAATCAGAAACGAGCTCTTACGTGCGGCTGGCTGAGTAAGATGTTGAGGCTGAGGGCGGCACAGACGGCTGTTAATAAACTCTGGATGATGAACGCTGCCGCGGTCCTCCGTCCGTTGCTACAGTGACAGCGTGCGCCGCCGCCGCCGCTCTCTAAAACCTCTTGAGCATCCTTCGAGTCCATACTGACTGACGGACAGAGTGAGTTCAACTGCCCTGAGAAGAAACGCCGCGCCTTTTATAAGAGAGGGCGGAGGAGGTTGCAGACCGAAACCCCGAAAAACATCCCCTTCAAACGCATCGAGCCAGAAGCCGTGTGTGGAGGATGCTCTAGTTTAGCTGTGTTTGGCTTATTCAGACCGATAGCCTCGATCTTTTACATGCTTACCTCAAGTAGTCTATGCAAAGTGAAATGCCGGCCAAAAGCTCTTTTAGGTTGTAATAATAATTTCTTATTAATGTATTTTGCATGATATCATTATTATTGTGTGTAGCCTATACTTTGCACAAATACTGAGCACTTCTCAGATAACATTCTACAAACTAGTTTACACTATACAAAGTTAGCCTAATTTATTTATTTTCTTCAGGAAAGTCCAGCTGAAGAAGCAATCTGGTCTAAACAGGTTTGTTTTATGCTGGTGCTGGTAGATCACTGGTCCAGCAAGACCAGTAGGATATCACCCCAAACAGTTTTGGTGACCACTGCCTTCCATTGTAAAAATAAAATAAATAAATAAATACAATTAACCCGTCATACAGGATTGGAACGACATAAGTAAAGGATGACACTTGTCATTTTTTGGCCAACTTTTCCTTTAACATATGCATGGCCGTTTTTTTGAGTTATTTTTTTGGTTTGTTTGTATGTTTTTTTTTTTAGCACACAATAAAATCCCAGAATATTCCAACAATATTCGTGTACCAATGTTACAAGCCAGTGCTTGCAAGGTACATGGCTATTTTGTTTACTGAGGTGTATGAAACAATATTTTCATTTTCCATCTAACTGTTTTTCTTTAATCAAACAACGTGGTGTATATGGAGAGTCCCAGCGATGTGTATGGAAAGTCCTCTTCAAAATATTTTTAAAAAACTTAGAAGTAGGTTAAAAGGCTGGCAGCTCATTGCACACATCCTTTCTCTTTTCCTTTCCTTCTGAGATTTACGATATCTAACAGTTAACCAAGTCAAAAATGCATACAAATAAATCTGAATGTCTCATTTAACCACATCTAACATTTTAAGTAATACTCCACCGAACAAAAGAACATCCTCTCATCATGTACTCCCTTATGCCACCCACGATGAAGGCTTAATGAATGACTTCCTTCCGAGGAACACAAACAGAGGTAGGTCTATTTTAAGTAACCCATCTCTCTCATTCCATGTATGCAGTGTAAGCTATCAAACGCATATGTAAGTGCGTCTTAAAAAGTGGTGTGGACGGGGGTAACATCTGCTTTAAATATTGAAATTTACAATAATAGGCTACATAAAATTAAGACTATTAATTTCTAACTATGAGCCTTATTAGCTTAACTTATTGAAAAAAATAAATATGGTTGTCATGGCAAATATTTACATTGCGCGCTATTAGTTAATATTAGTTTGATGCGCTGAAAAAGTAACTGTAATCAGAAAATATGCGAGTATGAGTTAATTTGCATGGAATCATCGGACTTCAGCATCAGTTCTCACTCATTTATGTGCAAAACTGCATTCAGTACTGGATGCGTAATGTACTGTACAGTAGCCGCATGCTACCAACATTGTGCCTTCGGAGGACACAATTCAAGTCAGGAATCACAATGTAGGTGGGGCTGGTGGGCCTAACCTAAAATGCATCTTTTATCAAAATAGGCCAACGAGCATAAGTCGGTATGTCATCATAAGCGGAGTTGAGAACATAACAATAAGAACAGCATTAGCACGACGGCCGTACACCACACACATGCACATCTGAAAGATGCAAAACAACACTATCAAACCAGCAGGACAGCAGTGCTTGGTCATAGTCTGGCTCAGCGGCTAGATAAACCACATGAAATAATCAACAGTGACTATAGGCAACATAGTAGGAAAATGTAGATTGACTTACTTTTGATGATTATAACAGACAATGAGAGTTGAACACTGTGGAGCGCTCAACACTTACAATGTATGTTTCATTCATACTCGAAGCCAGAGGGTGCTCTTGCACAGCAAGTCCAAAAACTGACTCATAGAAGTAATAACTTACTGTATGATATGCCAGGAAATCCCTAATATGGATACAGGCATCCAGAAATCTCTGTAGACAAAGCAATCTCTGCTGCAGCTAAGCTGAATGAAAAGAAAGTTTTGACTGATGAAACGTGAAGACAATAAACACACGACTGTGACAATACATGATTTATGTGTGTTTTTCAAGTCATCTCCAGGTAATAAAAAAGCATCTTACATTTATCAGAAGCTTTTATCCAAAGACACTTACATGATATACATTTTCTTATTTTTTTTAATCATTCTGTATGTTCCCTGGGAATTGAACCCACAACATTTTGTGCTGCTAATGCAATGCTCTACAACTGAGCCACAGGAACACATAAGATCTTACTAAAGCAGTTCTAACTGACATAACATGTATTATGTTTGGCTTGGCTTATTCTGTGATAAAAATGGAAAAAAAGTGTTTGTAGTATGTAAAAAAATCATAAAATTGTAATTTGGGAAAATATAGAAAAACAATTATAGTATGCAAACTATTGGTTATTGTCCAGCAGTGTATTTGATTTCTCAGCCAATTCAAATAAATAAGAAAATAATAATAATAATGAAACCTGACAATCAGACCAATCTGTCCCACTCACTTCTGAAAATATATTTACTCCCTAAGGGGCTGTTCGCAATCTGACTGAAATGTGCAACACCACTACTCATAAAACTAACTTATCTTCATCATTATATGGCAAAGAAGAATCAAGAAACAATATGATTTATTTTAGGTCAAGTATTGTGATATTACAAAAGAAATCACTCATTAGTCTACCTTGTGAGGCAAGTTCAACTGAATGGATGGGCCTGACTGACAGGCATCCATAGCTACGCGACTGGTAGGAAGGCATCAGGGCATGTATATAAGTGTGTGTGTGTGTGTGTGCGTGTGTGTGTGTGCGTGCGTGCATGCGTGTTTACATTTAATATCTCATTTTCTAAAGATATGTTCTATTTATCTGTTCTACTTATTTCATCTTATTTTAACACATTTCTGAATATTAAGGATAAAGCTAGTCATTTATTTATTCAGTTTATTTATTCATAAATGAATTAGTTTCTTCCACTCTTCATTCAGTCCCTCAGTTGTTCTCTCACTCAGTCAGTCATTCATCTACTGCAATTGCCGATTGAGCAACATGGCATTGACCTTCAGGCCTTGTTCATCAACACAGTACGATTAAAATCGTTCCATATCTTGAAACTGGATTATAAACAAAAAGTCATAATTTGCTTCTGAAAATTACCTTTCTGAATGTTAATGGACATGATGTACAGGTGCTGAACGCATACTCTGAAATACAAATAACACTATAAGACTTAAATTTTATTATCTAACAGCTTTTACAAATTAAATCAGCTGATTTCAGCTGCAACCTCAAACAAACACACCTGGACCAGCTAATCAAGGTTTTCAACGCTACTTGATAATTACAGACAGGTGTGTTGCAGCAGAGTTGGAACTGAAATCTGCCAGATGGTAGCTCTCCAGGGCCAGGTTTGGAGATCCCTGGCCTACATTTTATAAACGCAATATGTCAGCAGTGCTTTTACTGGTTGAGGGGCTTTCAGATATTTAACGTCACTCTAGTGATCTGTTTGTTTATTCAAAGTATGTGTTTTTTTGTTTTTGTTTTTTTACTTTTTGCACATGTTGGCTAGTCTGAGAACACTTTAAAACACACTAACCCATACTAACCCACTTATCCATCTCTCCATCATAGGCTCTTCTCTTTGGCTCTCAACGGAGGCGGTCGCATTTTTCTCTCCCCGTCCTCACCCTTATCTTCCCTGCTTTGTTCCCTTGTCTCGTGAGAGACTCTCTCTGCACTGCTCTCCAAACTAAAATATTATGGATTAACTGGTCTCTTAATGCAATTGACACTATCCGAAACTTGGGTTTCGGGGAACCTGACTGCCCCGACGGAACGTTCGCAGCGGGCTATACGATGGCGCGTGGGAGAGGTGGCGAATCGTGTGTCTCGCGGCTCTTTCCGTGGAGGACATTGAAGATATCTACCTATTCGGAACCATGATAACAGGTATTTTGCTGATTGGATTAGGCTTTGCCCTGGGTTATCGAAGAATTCAGAAAACGGGAACAGCTGTCCAAAGCCCCACAAGGCTACCCGTATGATTGAAGCTGTGGGAAGAGCGTTCAGCATTGAGACTGAAACTATAATCGCAATATGGATTCTATCAAGGAGAAGCTCACGGCTTTACAAAGGGAAATTGATTAAAATGGAGACCAAAATGGACAGAGAGAGTAGCCTGCAAAATTGGAATGTTTACTCGCCCCAAAGACAAAACAATCTTATCTTTTTCTGGCTCCCCTACAGTGGCCTTGGCAAGGCTGTTGTTGGAATCTACCCCGGGAGTGCAATGCAGTGAGACGCTCTTGCGTTCCTCCCCCATCCTACAGACATTACAGACATTGCCCCCCCCGACCACTCACCTTCGTCCGCTTTGATCCGCCGGCCTGTCCAAGCGGGTCTGACCAGCGCCGGACAAGAGGCCGTGGGACCAGATGGCTGCTTGCTGGGCCGGATTCACTTCCCCTGTGGTCGTGTATGTGCTTTTGTGTTGCTGAGGTGTTTTTCCTGTTCTCACACTGTACTCCCCAAGGAGCATAGTCTGGGGGTTATGTCTCATAGACAGCAAGGGTCCTTACACGATCAAGGTCCAGAAACGTAGCAACAACATCGTTAATATAATCCATGTGACATCAGGGGTTCAACCGTAATTTTACAAAGCTATAAAAATACTTTTTGTGCACACAAAAAAAAAACGACTTGAACAATTTGTCTCCGCAGCGGCTGTTTTTATTTTCTTTGTGCACAAAAAGTAATTTTGTAGCTTTGTACAATTACAGCTGAACCCCTGATGTCACATTTTCTGTGCTACAATTTGTGTTCTGAAGATGAACGAAGGTCTTACGGGTTTGGAACAACATGAGGGTGAGTAATTAATGACAGTATTTTCATTTTTGGGGAAACCATATTCCTTTAATTGCTAAAACCATACGTTATGGTAACTTTTTTTGTCCTCCTCCTGCTTTAAGTACTACAGATCTCATTTTAATAGACCGAGAGACAGATTTACTTAAAGCTTTTATGTATACGAGCTGTAATGCATTACCATTATTCATTTAAGACATTTATGCATTTAGCAGACGCTTTTATCCAAAGCGACGTACATTGCATTCAAGTTACAGTTTCTAAATTGTATCAGCTCTTGCTTTCCCTGGGAATCGAACCCATGATCTTGGCGTTGCTAGCGCTATGCTCTACCAGTTGAGCTACAGGAAAGCGGAATTCATAATGTGCGTTGTAATGCATCGTATCACGTCATAAATAATTATAACTGAATTTAAAATGCATAGTCTAACAATGAATTGATTAGTGTTATAATGTATTAACTGTGGTTACAATTATTTATGATATTGTACAATGAATTCTAAGGTGCTTTACAAGGCTTAATTAATGCATTAAAACTACTTGTTATAATGCATTATGTATAAAGGCATTAAGTAAAGTGTCATGACTAGTTCTTGCTGTGAGACGTCATTTCAGTCTTCAACAAAGACACTTGCAAGTTCTCAAAGACTTTGGGGGGGAAACATCGTTACATGTGGCTTTCCACTGAAAGGATGATCAGCTGTCCTTTATTATTTATCTCATGGGTATAGACAGTATCCACAAACTAAAACAGATGCCTTGCCATTGTTAGTCAGTGACAGTCATGTTTCTGGATGTTTTTTCTGTAATGTTTCATATGTAAATACAAATACAAATGTTTCGTATGCATATACAAAAGGTGAAAATGAAAACTGACACAGCATCTCATAGAAAACGAAACTTGAAAGAATGATTTTGTTTGCTGATGTGAATTACTTGTAGATCGTTACACATTAAATTATGATTTATTGTAAGCCGTTGTGAGTGTAATGATCTAAATTCACATCAGCAAACAAAATCATTCTTTCAAGTTTAGTTTTCTATGAGATGCTGTGTCAGTTTTATTTTCACCTTTTGTATATATGTATATATATATAATATTTTTATCGCCTAATTTTATTTTACTAGTTGTAAGAAATGCATAGGACCAGTCATATGAGTTTTGGTACTACAAAACAACAACAAAAGTATTGAGCAAAATTACATTTATTTCCCCCCTAACATTTTTAACTACCCCAATCTTTAATGTATTGTAATATTAAAGTTTGTGCTGCAGTTTAAACGTTTCATGCATGTTTATTTTTAAAGCAGGTTATGTTTCGTGTTTCTTACTTCTGCAAAAGAATCACTGAAACTTTGTGACACAGGTAAACGACTGAAGTACCGCACTGAGAAACTAAACAAACGCAAACATGAAAGAGAAACCTAATCTATGCGCTCAGAATGATCCATTCATTTACAAGGTGTTATACCTAAACCATGGGCTGCATTTGAACATCTGTGGGCAGACGTTCATGACTGGTAACTGAAAGGTTGTCAACAAATCTCTGGTCGCTTCAGAGGGACTGTCCCTGTAACTAATATACAATATTGTGCTATTAAGCAAGAACGACAGAGCTGCTAAATGACAGATGTGTGAATTCATGTTTAATGAGGATTGTTATTGTGATGCAGAGAGGAGAGGGAAACATTTGACACAGTCGTCCGTGTTCAGAGGTGTAAAAGGTACAGATACTACACTAAAAACAAATGGTGTAGACAACTTTCACTCAGAAATGGCCTGTCAATTGCACTATTAATTACAAAGTAACAAACTGAAATCAAAATACTCGAATAATCTTTATTTACAACTTCCAAAAATATATTTTTTTTAAAGTGTGTCAAACATTTTACCTCCAAACCAAAATCAAGTCTAATAACTTGATTAAAATGCTTGAGTAAAAGTGTAATTGTAATATTTTCACTCAGAAATCACACATTTCACGAGTAGAGATTTTCTCCTTTAGTATATTTGATGAATATAAATATGAAAAATAAATATGAAAAACTTTGTAAAGAAACCTGACAAAATCACCATTGTTCGGAGTATGTAAGACTCCAGATCACAGCTGATGATTTATTTTATAACACACAAGAGGAGATTTTTATAGAATTTCAAAACTGCTGTTGTGTGTAGCTACAATACCAGTAAATGGTGACTAGGCGGTCAAGCTTAGATTTTAGAGTTAAATATCAAATTTCAGTCTTTGAATGTACATTATATATGGATTTCTTTTATGATGCTCTGACACTGATGTGCTATGATTCATGCTCTCCTGCTTCTTTTGTATCTTGAAAGCCCCTGGTCCCCATCTGCTTTTATTATGTTTGGGAAAAGCACGAACATTATTCAGAACATCTCTTTTTGTGATCCACTAAAGAAAGTCACGCAGGTTTTAAATGACAGTGATGAATCTTTATAACTATTCTGTTAACTATTCTTCTAAAAGAATATACTGCCGTATCCGTAGAATATATTTCATTGGTTGTTTAAATAAAAGGAAAGTTAAAAACACTTCTGATAATCTTATGGTTTCAATTTACACAGAGCTGATGTCCACTGTTTAAATTCACCTAAACACAGAATGATACTAAAAGAAAATATATTATCTAAGCACCTGTCATTTAAGGGACAATCCCACAACCAGGACTCTCTAATATCTGACGAATGACAAAATGCAAAAGGTTTTTATTCACTTTCATTAACTGATCAATGTCAACTGATAAATGTCAGAGAGAAAAATATATTGTATAAATAAAAGAACTCAAAACGTAAACTGATAAATGGCCAAAACTAAATCTATCTTGTTAAATAAACAAAAAAGTGAAAGTAAAACCCAATAGTATCTTTAGAGAAAAAAAGGCTTTACTTTTAAAAGCTTCAAGTGAATTATGGCATCACAACACTATAATGTACATGATGAAAAATGAATATTCATTTTAAACTAAATATCACAATTACCATTTTAATATATAACAATCTACATATACAGTGCTACCCACTAGTATTAGCACCCTTGGTAAACATGAGCAAAGGCGGCTGTGTAAATAAATCTGCATTTGTTTATAGTTCATTAAATAATGTACACAATCTAAACTTTCATTAAATTAAAACGATGGAAAGTGGGGGGAAACTCACATTATGAAATAAATGTTTTTCTCTAGTTCACTTTTCCCAATTATTGCAACGTCCTTTTCCCAAGGTAACAGTTCTGAGTTTTCTCCTATAATGTCTGATGAAGTTAGAGAACACCTGACAAGAGATCAGAGACTATTCCTTCATCCAGAATCACTCCAGACCCTTCAGATTCCCAGCTCCATGACGGTGCTTCTTCTCTTCAGTTAACCTCACTCATTTTCTACAGGGTTCAGGTCAGAGAACTGACACAGCCATATAGCAGAAGCTTCATTTTGAGCTCAGAAGCACATTTTTGTGTTGATTTTGATGTTTGAATCCATGATGCCATACATCTGAACAAGATGTTCAGGACCTCTGGAAGAAAAACAGGCCCACAACATCGTAGATACAGCAGTATATTTAACCGTGGACATGGGGTACTTTTTATCCCTGTTTTCTGCCAGAAAGCTCTTTCTATGTTTCGTCTGACCATAGAAGCCAGTCCCAGTTGAAATTCCAGTCGTGTCTTTTTTTAGGTTTCTGACCCCAAGACTCAACTAAATGCTACAATTCTCCAGCTGTGATCCTTGGAGAGTCTTTGGCTACTCAAACTCTCCTCCTCACCGTTCATTAGGACGATATAGACACACGTCCTCTTCCAGGCAGATTTGTAACATCTTTGGTTGATTGAAACCTCTTAATTATTACCCTGACGGTGGAAATGGGGATTTTCAATGCTTTAGCTCTTTTCTTACAGCCACTTTCTATTTTGTGAAGCTCAACAATCTTGTCCTGCACATCAGAACTATATTCTTAGGTTTTACTCCTTGTGATGGATTATTAAGGGAATTTAGAAAAATATTAATAGGAATATACTTCAGAGATATTTTACTCATAATAATTTCTAGGGGTGGCAATAATGGTAGCCAACATGCGTAGGAGAAAAAAAACATATTTCATAATGTGAGTTTCCCCCCACTTTCAAATGTTTTACCTCAATGAAAGTTTTTTTTGTGAATTCTTTGAATGAAAGATCAAAAAGATAAATTATGCAAATGTATTCTCACAGCCGCATTTATTTATTTATATATAGTAATAATCAACAAACATTTGAAGAACTTGTTAACACCGTGATAAACACGTCAGTCGGCACAGACTTTTGTTTCAGCCGTGAATCATAAAGTTAGTAAGATTACAGACCAGCTTCAGAGTGCAAGTGACCCAAAAAACACCACCACACAGTGATAATTAGTTTTTTCTATATTCAATGCTATAGAAGATAAGCTGTTTTTTCCCCACAACTAATAACGTTTTTTTTCTTTCTTTTTATTAAAAGCATGACCTTTTAGACCCACTATTTGAAGAATAAAACGTCTGTTCCCTCTAAAGGGAGAGAAGTGTGACTCAAAGCTTCCTTAAGATTCCTTAGCTTTAGCTAAAGCACACTTCTGGGAATATGCAGCTGAAAGGAGAGCTGTGAATCATTTATTTTGCAGTCGCCTAAATATTCCCCCTGTGTTGCTACTTCATTAAAAAACTTGCTTTATCTTAAATATATGAAAACTGTTGCAGTACTGGATGTCTAGACTTTTAGACAAACACATACACTCTCTTCTGTCCCACAAGTTTTTGTTACATGGCCACATGTGAGACAGATGTCATATCACAGCTTGATCTTTTTCGCTGGGCTGTAGCAGGAATACACCTGTCCCACATCCCACTTTAAATGAACTGATTCACAATCAGTATCAACACCTTGAAAAACACTTGAAATGACAAATGGTTTCACTTAGTTTTCTTTCATGATTCAGTTGGTTTGATTTGTATTATTTTTAAACATATTTTGAATATTTATAATAATACATTTGAATAAAAATTCAAACATTTAAAATATTAGGCCCTATGCATTAATAAATAAAAAAAATCTACATTTTAAAATATTTAAAACAGAGATTACTTTAAATAATTATAAATAATGATTATTGAAAATTGTAAATCTTAAAGCATTCAAACAATTTCAACATACTTCAAAAATAATTAATAATTCTAACATTTTACATTATTACAAATATTCAAAAATATTTCAAATATAAATAATCATTAACCAAATCCATAACAAAGTAAATACACATTTTTCAACATGTTCAATATTTTAAACATTTCAAAACTGATTTATTGAAAATAATAAAACTACATTCATTCAAATATCAAACATAGTTATGAAAATATTTATAAATAATCATTAGTTACTTCAAAAAACTAAATCAAATAATTAAAAATGGTTACAAATTATTCAAACAATTACTATAAATATTTACAAAATAATTATTGAAAAAATATTTCATTAACATTTTACATTATTAAAAATATACTAACAATGTATATTTAAAATATAAATAATCATTATTTAAACACTAAATTACAAATAATTTCAAATCTTAAACAATTTATTGAAAATAAAAAACTATTTAAATAGCAAAACGTTATTTTAATAAATATTTATAAATACTAATTCATTACTTAAAATTAATTTAAAAATAAGCTCAAAACAGAATTTAATATCATTGAAAATGTTCTTTTAAATGTTAAAAAAAATATTATCAAAATAAAAACAAATGTTAGATGTTCTAAAAATATTCAACATTACTTTTTAAAAACTATTCAAAGCTAACTTAAATTAATTATTCCAAATAATTTATAATCATCAAACATATATAGAAAATAATTAATTATTCCCAAATAATCATGATTTTGAAAGTCTGCATTCACACTTGATTTTGATCATATGTCAATAAGTGAGTGGCTTAAACAGTTTTCTCTTTTTTTCTGCGAATGACTGAAATGTATTGTGTGTTGTGCGATAACTTCCCATCAGTGGCTCTCAGCAGACCCCCGGGTTTCCCCATTCAGTGTGTGCGTCTCCACCTCTACTGAGAGAATGACCTCATTAGTCAATATCAGCCGCTATCTCAGGCGAAGCCCCCTTCCCACAGCCCACAGAGAGGTGGGTGGTCAAGCCGACAGCCTCAGATGAGCAAGTGTGTTTGAGGTGTCGAGATATTTAGGACAGCATCAACATCAAAGTTGACTGGAGGGAGAGATAAGACTGACAGCAGCGATTGCAAAGATGGCGCTAGCCACACGTGCAACATCGGTTCACACTGGAAATCCCACCGCCAAGCTAAAGGACAGCGTTCCCCAACAAACAAACACAAATCTGATAATGAGGTTAGATGGCAGAGAGAAGTTTGTAGAACAACTAAGTAACACACTCGCTCATCAGGGATATCCAAAAACCTTTCAATCAAAACTCTCGATGGTTTCACTGTTAGTCAGTGACGATTTGAAATGATTAATGATATGCACCTCACGAAACATGAGTCTACTTTTGCACTTTATACCAGACGTTTCCAGTAAACCAACAGTCAGAGATGATGTTGGTGATACAGCGGCGCTAAAACGCGCAACAAATTATATTCCATTAACAAGGTATTAAATCACAAACTTTCTCACATTTCTGAAGCATTTTTTTCCTTCCAGTGACATTAAATGGTTTGGAAGGATATGATGGGGTGACTAAATGATGACAGAATTGTCTGAGCTATCGCTGTAACTTTGAACAAGATCCCATAAAATTTGAATAAATATCAATCCGCCTGTCTTATATTGGTTTTGTTGGAGCCCATGCCAGCCAAAAACAAGGTGGACGGATGGCTAGTCCATCCCAGGACTCAAACACGGTGTCAAATAATAATAACAATAATAATATTGTAATCATGATTATTGAACACTTTTAGGGATAGTTCACCAAAAAAATTAAAATTCTGACATGAATTACCATGGTGTCATTTCAAGCCCCCAAGACCTTCGTTCATCTTCAGAACACAAATTAAGATATTTTTGATGAAATCTGAGAGCTTTCTAGCAAGCAATGCAACTGAAATATTCCCAGACCCAGAAACGTAGCAAGGACATCAGTAAAATAGTCCATGTGGCATCAGAGGTTCAACTGTAATTTTACAGAGCTATGAGATTATGTTTTATGTGCAAAGAAAACAGAAATAATGACTTTATTCAACATTTATTCTCCCCTGAGTTACCGTTGTTACGTGCCTTGCGCATAGGTGTGTGTGTGTGTTTTCTTTCTCGTCCCTCCCTCTTTTGTTATTGCTCTGCTGCTTGCTCTCAGGTTCCTGATTGGATGTGTCACCTGCTGATCATCGTTGTGATGTCATCCTCTTCGTCCAATCTGCTTCCGCCCTGCTGGTTTAAAGGTCCTCCCGCGAACTTCAGATGGAGGCTCGTTTGTGCTTGATTGGTGTGCTTTGTGTCTGTGTACACTTTTGTGTATTGGAATGAAGTTTGTTTGTATCTCATCCTTTGATGTGCTGGGTTTTAAACTTAGCTTGCTGTGTATTAGAGTTACGGTTCATTTTCTCCTTGAATAGGGAAAAGAGAACAGGTAAGCATATCGCGATATACACTTTACACGTAGGAATGATGAGTGTCTAGATACATTAGGGAAGCAGTGTGCGCCATTCTTGTACTTTGTTTATTATTGGTGAGAGTAGGAAGTTTAGAGCATCGATGTGCTGAAGATCTCGGTTTGTTTTCTACATTTTCTTTTTGTTATTTAGGTTAGGGGATTTGGGGAGATTTATGGGAATTCAGTTTTCTTTGTTTATTTGATTGGGCGCCACTTAAGTTCCTTTTCCCTATGTTAGTGGTAATTTTGTGTTGGTTATTTTTCGTTGACTCTGGTACCCAACAATTATTATTATTTTCATTCCGCCATTGTAAATAGTGCATTCAAACCACTTGGATAAATTATGTAATAAATTATCCACGATCAAGCTTTGTCCATGTGTTATGGTCATTTCTCTGCCTGGTTACATCTATCCAGCGATAATCTATTTCTTTTCTAAGTGTTACGAACCTCCTAAACTCCTAGACTTTTAAGGATCGTAACACCGTCTTCTGCCATTATGGAGAGTATCAATTTAATTTAATGGAGTATGATGTGATATTGTATTTGTTGTATTGTTTGTGACTGAATATTGTAATTTTGTAGCAACATCCTGCCCAGGGACTGCAGATGCAAATTATCTTTATACTCTGGCACAACACTTTTGTTACAACAAACAACAACACAACAATGTTGTGCATTGTCCCTGTATATATAAATTAAATAAACTAAATTATCATGACGGATGCTTGTTCTATGTCAGCAGCACCACATGCATTACATTTACATTTATGCATTTACCAGAAGCTTTTATCCAAAGCGACTTACAGTGCATTCAGATTATACATTTATTGTCAGTGTGTGTTTCCTGGAAATTGAACCCATGACCTTTGCGCTGCTAACGCAACGCTCTACCACTGAGCCACAGGAACAAAGCATGCACATTCATCGCGTCATTATTTTTGTTTTCTATGCGCACAAAAAGTATTTGTTGTAGCTTCATAAAATTACGGTTAAACCTCTGATGTCACATGGTCTATTTGAACAATGTCGTTGCTATATTTCTGGGTCTGGGAACATTTCAGTTGCGTTGCTGTCAACCGAGGATCAGAGATCAGACTTCATCAGAAACATTTTAATTTGTGTTCTGAAGACGAACTAAGGACTTACAGGTTAGGAACGATTAATGACAGATTAATTAATGACAGAATTATAATTTTTGGGTGAACTATCCCTTCAAGAGTGAATTATATGCTATTAAAGCACTTTTTTATTTTCACAATAGCAATATATATCAAGTAATTTTTTTCTGAAAACAAAGTTGCTAAATGTTAAAATTACTAATTGGACATTTAATGAATTTTACAATGTAAATTTACAGTAAAATAGCATACTGTTGAATGTACAGTTTTTGGATGTAAACAGAACGTCATCTTATAATCTACAATCAAAAAATGTAAATTAACATTACCAGAATTCCTTGGGAGCTTTGTTTCACATTTGATGGCTTTTCATTGAGATAAACAGTCATGGCCGAAAATATCGGCACACCTGGTAAATATAATCAAAGAAGGCTGTGAAAATTAATCTCAATCATTAATCCTTTCGATCACAAATATCTAACCTTTCATTGGATAATATAAATTTAAAATGAGGGGAAATACCATTGTGAAATAAATGTTTTTCTCTAATACACATTGGCCACAATTAACGGCACCCTTTTATTCAATACTATTTGCCAGTTCAACAGCTCTAAAGTTTCTCCTATGATGCCTGATGAGGTTAGATAACACCTGACAAGAGATCAGAGACCATTCCTTCATCCAGAATCACTCCAGATCCTTTAGATTCCCAGCTCCATGTCAGAGGACTGGAATGGCCATAGCAGAAGCTTGGTTTTGTGCTCAGCTTTTTGTTGTTTTTGATAACTGAATAGGCTGTAGATTTATTTTGGATGAGCTAGGATAATTATTGAAACGCTCCCAAACAACATGAGGTGATGTAAGTGCAGTGTGAGACATTTTTTTTAAGGTTTTCTGGCCCCGAGACTCAACTATTTTCCGCAATTCTCCAGCTGTGGTCCTTGGAGAGTCTTTAGCCTCTCAAGCTCTCCTCCTCACCCACCGTACATTAGGATGACGTCCTCTTCCAGACAGTTTCATAATATTTTATGTCACATTTAACAAAACCCCACCAATTCACTATCTCAACAAATTAGAATACTTCATAAGACCAATAAAAAAAACATTTAGTGAATTGTTGGCCTTCTGGGAAGTATGTTCATCTACTGAATATGTAATCAGTACTTGGTAGAGGCTCCTTTTGCTTTAATTACAGCCTCAATTCGGCGTGGCATGGAGGTGCTCAGTTTGTGGCACTGCTGAGGTGGTATGGAAGCCCAGGTTTCTTTGACAGTGGCCTTCAGCTCATCTGCATTTTTTTGGTCTCTTGTTTCTCATTTTCCTCTTGACAATACCCCATAGATTCTCTACGGGGTTCAGGTCTGGTGAGTTTGCTGGCCAGTCAAGCACACAACACCATGGTCATTTAACCAACTTTTGGTGCTTTTGGCAGAGTGTGCAGGAGCCAAATCCTGCTGGAAAATGAAATCAGCATCTTTAAAAAGCTGGTCAGCAGAAGGAAGCATGAAGTGCTCCAAAATTTCTTGGTAAATGGGTGCAGTGACGTTGGTTCTCAAAAAACACAATGGACCAACACCAGCAGATGACATTGCACCCCGAATCATCACAGACTGTGGAAACTTAACACTGGACTTCAAGCAACTTGGGCTATGAGCTTCTCCACCCTTCCTCCAGACTCTAGGACTTTGGTTTCCAAATGAAATACAAAACTTGCTCTCATCTGAAAAGAGGACTTTGGACCACTGGGCAACAGTCCAGTTCTTCTTCTCCTTAGCCCAGGTAAGAGGCCTCTGACGACAACAGTAGCCAAATGCCTTGACAAGTCTGTGTGTGGTGGCTCTTGATGCCTTGACCCCAGCCTCAGTCCATTCTTTGTGAAGTTCACCCAAATTCTTGAATCAATTTTGCTTGACACTCCTCATAAGGCTGCGGTTCTCTCGGTTAGTTGTGCATCTTTTTCTTCCACACTTTTTCCTTCCACTCAACTTTGTTAACATGCTTGGATACAGCACTCTGTGAACAACCAGCTTCTTTGGCAATGAATGTTTGTGGCTTACCCTCCTTGTGAAGGGTGTCAATGATTGTCTTCTGGTCAAAATACATACTGTATTTTGGTGCAGCTAAATTCTCAATAAAACAGTTTTCATTGATATATTTGACTGTTTCTGTTGTCAGGCAACGGAATGAATATGAAAAAGTTACTGAAACGTGACCCATTAAGACTACATAAGTAGCTCTCCTTTACAAGATGTTAAACTGCACAAAAAACCTGATAATCGAGCCGTTGTCTGATTAAATAAAATACTATATAAGATAATGACAATAGCTGTGCTGTGATTTTGGCTATACTTGCATGTACAATTAGAGAAGCAAGCAGCATAATATCTGTGTTTAACTGAATTAAGCTCTGCTCTTCTCTGCCGTGCGCTGAACAGAAACTGAGCAGATGCGGGGAGAGAGAGAGAAAGAGAGAGGTGTGCGCACGTGCTGTGAAAGCAAGATCTCGCGCGGCAGTACCAGCGATTCTCGGATACTAAATAAGGTTCGGGCGCTTTTTATTTCGAAAAAAAAAAAAAAAAAAAAAATTCACTAAAGGGGTCTGCAATGTTGCTAAGTTGGCAACACTGTGCATCTCCTTTTTTTCCAACAACGGGGTTGGGACTGCGATCAAGCCAGCCGCGCTTTGAAAAACACAGTCAATCCAGCCGCACTTTTTTTTCTGTTGCACATGTAATCGTGCACTTACGTGCTGAGAGCACGTAAGTGCATGTAAAGAATCTGTCATACAGGCGTTTCCATTATACTTGGGCCACGGGTCAAACAGAAAATACGCGGTGCGTTAATCGCGTGTTAATAAAATTTGTGCCATTAAAAGGAATTTGAGTAAAAAAAAAAAATTGGAACTTTGACAGCACTATAGTTAATGTCTTCATGATGAATTTGATTGTTACAAACAGCTTTTCACTTCACAAGACCTTCATTGATGAACTGTAGTGGTGTGGATTATTGTGATGTTTTTATCGGCTGTTTGGAATCATTCACCGCAGAGGATCCATTGGTGAGCAAGTGAGGAAAAAACAAACTCATCTACATCTTGGGTGGTCTTTTCCTGCTCAGTTTAACTCCAAAACAGTTGCCTAGAAGTCTCTAGTGAGTCTGAAGACCTTGATTACTTTGGCTCATGAATTTTAATAAGGGTTGGAGCTAAACTCTGCAGGACAGCGCCCTCCAGGAGCCGGTTTGGACAATCCTGCTTCAAAGCTACAAAAGACACTCAGTCAAGAGTAGCGAGTGATTTTTCTATTTTTCTGTTGTTGTTTGATTAGCATCATTGACACAGACAGATACAGATTTATTAGGCTGCCGTCACTTCCCGCATGCAATAAATGATTTTTTTATTTTTAAAGATAAAATCAACTAGGTTTACATGAATACTGGCAAAGCCCCACATTTGAACATATTTTGAGTGTATTTGTGTAGTCTAGACCAAAAATGTACCAACAGCATGTTGGCTAAACCACTCTGTCATTTGTGTACAGTTGTCTTTAAATAAGAAAGGGTTCACAAATGCTTCATACACACAAACATCCGAAAGTTTAAATATTAATTTTTAATGTTGAAAATGCCCCACAGCAGTCTTACAATGCTGTCGCCTTCACCATCTTAGTAGCATCAGTAGCAACAGCCGCCCAGCCCTGTACAACACTGTGTTCATCCTGAATACAGAACACAGTGAGTATCATAATTCACAATATCATAATTCATTTTATCTTTAAATCAAATAATATTATTACTCCGTATTATTCAAAAGCTTGTTCTGTATTTACAATGTGTTAATAGTCTTCTGGATCCATCTTCCTGAGTCTAATTACTCCAAATATTTCATTCCAAGTTCCACATATGTGACTCTGAAAAACTGTTTATACATCTTACTGTAAACGGACTTGGATGGCAGAAGAAAAAAAGACAGATTAAACCTAAAAGAAAAACACTAACAGGAAACAGGTGAAGTGTAGTCCACCTGTAGTCCACGTTGTCAAGGCCTCCTCACTCCATCCAGAGAGCAAGAAAAACAGTATGGAGAGTCTTCTTGGCCTCTGTGGTCTGACTTGAATGTATCCAGTGAAAAACAAACTCCACCAGGTCAGCTCAGAAGGCTTCTTGTGGCCTCGGCTTCTCTGGCGCCATAGCAGGAAGGCGAAAGGAGCCTGAGCATTAAGAGTCAAACACATCTTCACTTCCCTTGTTTCTCCAGTGGGTTTAAGGATGAGGCAGGTTCATGCGGTCCTCGATCAGCGTGTTGTCAGTGCCCTGCGTCTCCATGCACTGCCGCACGGTGGTCAGCACTCCATCGAGACGGCGGTCGAGCGCGGTGAGATGCGGCCCCGTTAGCACCGGAAAGGTAGGATCGTGGGCAGTGGCCTGCCGCATCGCTGAACTCAACACTCCACCTTTTAGCAGGTTTAGCCTGTTCCAGGTGGAAAGACGGACCCTTTTGGATACAATAAGAGAGAGACAGAAATAATGCATCAAATTGTGTCTGGCTCATTCAATAGTAAAAATGAAAGGACAGGAAGCAACGAAACCACAGATGTTCGATGCACATTTGCATAACGCTGAGCTCGGCTCAACTTTGTCTCATCATTTAATGGACACAGTTTCTCATGACACCTCAAAACGAGGAATGACTTGCGACACTTCAAAAATGAATGACTTGTGATTGATTTGTTGCGTAATATCACTGTCAGTGTGAGCAGCCTTAAATTCCGATAGTCAGACAGGAAGTCTTAAATGTACATGTACAGTTAAAGCTACATGAGACTTTTCATCTGTTAGTCAATCAATACCTCATTAAGGAGATAAGTGTAGCACTAAGTCATTCTGGGAGCTAAAACTCTAAAACACTCTGGGAGCTAAAACAAAAAGCCTCATTACCCATAATGTTTGTACCTTTCGAATTTAATGTCACATATCAGGAGCACTTGTTGTCACAACAGGTGATTAAAGATTTATTTCTTGATTAAAAGTTGAAATGTATTACTGTACATTTCGGTTCAAAATTTCAGGGTTTTTAAACTAGGAGTATTTTAAGAGACAACAGTGTGAAATATTACAATTTAATAATTATTTTATAATTTGATACATTTTAAATATAATTTATTCCTGTCATGGCACAGCTGGATTTTCAGCATAATTTCTCCAGTCATCAGTCACATGATCATTCAGAAATCATTCTAGTATGCTGATTTGCTGCTGATTCGTTAATGAATAGAAATTCATTTGAAATAGATTTTATATAAATTACATTTTTAGTTATTAATGATCAATTTAATGCATCCTTGCTAAATAAAAGCATTCTCTGATCCCATTTCTGACCTCAAAAGTTTAAACAGCATGTATACGCAGTATTTTCTATTTGAAGCAATGTAAAAACAAAATCACTTTGTGACTGCTTTTATGTAGTAAACTGTCCATATTTATTACAATATAAATGTAGTACTGGTTACTTGATCATTTTTCGAAAGGTAAATGCTTTCAAAATGCAATTAGCTCGGAAACCATGTATATGGGAAATTGAAAACAAAACATTTATATTGGAGAAAAGACTACAGCACACCACTGATGGTGCCTTTAATTAAAATTTTAACCTAAAATCTTGATACAAAAAAAAGAACGCTGTGTGAACTTTCTACAAGTTTCAGTAAAAAACCTTGACTCACACTTGACTCACATTCATCCAGTAGAAACCACTCAAAAGCCTGTTGTGTGACTGAAGGTCAACAGCATGTCAGTGGTCAGAGTGTTTTAAAAGAACAGAATGGGAAGCATTCATCACCACAGCCAGCAGACGAAGTAAGCCAGAAGTTAGGGCTTGCCAGAAGTGTGCCATTTTTAGGAACCCAAAGCGGGTTGTAAGAGGAAGCAAATGTTTACTCAGTGTTTGTGTCTGAACTCACATGCAACACTGATAAAGAGGGGCGAGAATACTCCTCTCGTCCAGTGCTGGGTTCCCAAAACTGCAACAGAAAGACAAAAGTTCAAACAGTCAAAAACAAACAAACCAAACTCTCTCTCTTTATTTAAAACTGCTTCTCAAATGTCTTCTGGTAGAAGCCCTGTTTTATAATTACTTGGGTCTATCATCTTGTAGGTGACTAGATCTCTAGATTTCTTTCTTTCTACCTTTTGGCGTTGTCCAGAAGGATGAGCATACTGGCTCCTCCATCGTCTTGGAAACTCTCATAGTGATGGCGATCTGCATTACCGATGAGGTAATCAAAGATGGCTGTGTCGATAACATCCAGGAGCCGTGGACCGGCATCGTAAGGAGGCATTTTCTTCACGGCCTCGCAGTAGCTCTCATCATACTCCCACCTGACACACACACACAATAGAATCATTGATCAACACAATCAATATAAACAGACATTCTCTTGAACGTGTTCATCTGTAGACTCCATCAGTTCTGGATTAACTGGAATTTTCTCTTCAGAGTCTCTGAGAAACCTCATTAGATTTTGTGTCAAATGTTCACATGCAACTTCTTTTGGCCCAGAGACGTCGCATTAAATGACTTCAAAGACAGCGCGGAGTAAATGCATAATCTGCATCAGAACGTTATGTTTGGCCAGGTATGTCAACAGCTCTGGATTGGCCCGGAGTCTTATAGCCGCTTAGAAACAGAAGGGGGCTAATGGGACATTTAAGAGCTCGGTGCTCTGTACACTGAGACAGGACATTTATGTAATAAATATACAAATAAAGATCCCATGCAGTTCATGTGAAAAGGAAATAATCTACAGAAGACTTTCAAGATAACATTTAGGGGAAAACACTTCAGTAAAGGGACCAATTCTCACTATTAACAAGTTGCTTATTAGCATACCAATTGTTAACATATTGGCTATTTGTTATAGGGATGGGAATTTTTGGCAATTTCTCATTTCGATCATCGATAGGTTTAAAAAACGATTAATCAAGTGCTCGGGGGGTGGGGGTGGGGGGTGCAGGGGGTGGGGCATGGCCGTTAAAGGAAATAATGAAAATATCTGAAGACTGTTATGAAAATGAATGTTTTAAAATAAAAAGTATGACATGAAAACATATCTATGAAAACATGAACTTTTAGATTATGATTATTATGCAGCAATTTTATTAAAAAAGAAGCATCTAAAAAGCCTGAGGTGGAGCGGAAGAGTGACTTTATGCCAATAAACTGAAGCCTGTTCTATGACACAACCTATGATATTAAAGGATGATATTAATGCACTTGGATGCATAACATTGCATCCAATGTTTGCACGTGTATCTGCACAAAAGGATGCACAAAAGGATGCAAATAATGGCAGTGAACATATTCAGTTACGAGCGCACGAGAAAGAGAGAGAGCTCCCGCCGTGACGCGCTTTCAACAGTGCGCTGCAAAGAAAGCAGATAGAATTTACTATAGATCACATTCTATAAAGTTCTAATTATAATGCTATGTTTATGAAATGCCAGTGAACTTACTTTACATGCTATAGAAAGAGAGAGTGAGAGAGAGAGAGCGAGAGAGAGAGTGCGCGAGAGAGCGAAGGAGAGTGAGAGCGAAGGAGAGTGAGAGTGAGAGAGAGAGAGAGAGAGTGCGCGAGAGAGCGAAGGAGAGTGAGAGAGAGTGAGAGTGAGAGTGAGAGTGAGAGAGAGAGAGAGAGAGAGAGAGAGAGAGAGAGAGAGAGAGAGAGAGAGAGAGAGAGAGAGAGAGAGAGAGCGCTCCTGCCGTGATGAGCTTTCATAACAGCATGCTGAATGCCGGGCAAGGAATTTACTATAGATTTTACATTCTATAAAGTTCTCATTATAATGCTATGTTTATGGCACGTTATCTAAGCCATACGAAGTACGGAAACAATTTAAATTGAAGTATACCTGCTGTTAAACAAATATGACGAAAAAAGCACTGCTGCATTATTGTAACATCAGTATTTTTGTAAAGCATCTAAAAGCAATATGACTCTTTCAAATAACTCAGTCAATATTGGGCATTGCATTTGAGCATGAAACTATAACACTGGTAATATGCAGTAGAGGTCTGCGTGGGACTTTAAGCCAAAAAGAGATTTACCTCAGACTGAAAAGTCAAAAAGTATTAAATGCCCATTATAAATATTCAAAACTAATGCAATACAGGTTTAATTTGAATTAGGTGTCATTTCTGTATTGCATTAGTTTTGAATATTTATCATGACGGAAAGAAGATGGATAAAGTTTGTTTAACAAAACAATGAAAAAAATTAACAACTTTAATACAGTTTGAAGCCTGAATACAATCACCATTAGTAAAAAGAAAAAGTTACAAAAAACAAGCTACACCACAGCTGCATGATCACATCACCATCACTAAACTTCCAACAACTCTTTTAACCTTTAAAATCTACCACACATTGGAAAGTTTGAGGTAGAGTAGTTTGCAAGCATATATAAACACAATGCCAAACAAGTAGACTAGTGGGTAGACAAGTTTAAAGATTCCTGATGTGTTTTGCGTCACAGAATTAAACATAAAATATCCTGAGCTTGTGTTAACCACAGACCTTATTTTTATGCTTTTAACCAAAAACCAATTAAAAAACCCATTGACTTTGTAACGATGGAACCATAAATGCTAAATACCTACTAAAATGTCCTGGTTTTAGTACTCACTCCTGCAGCATTCTTTAAGGACCTTCAGCACAAGTACACATTTTGTGCAAACTGCAACCGTATAAATGCTTTCAATACCTGCATTTGCAGAACTGAAAGAGTTTCAGAGAACTTCAGACCAAAATAACTCATCCGTTACATTTTAAATAGCAGTCACAATATGAACTGATTAGTAATAGCCAAACTAGTCTTATGTTTCATTAAATGCTGCATAAACCAAAAGTTTCCAGTAAAGTGATAGAGATAGAGATAGGGTTAATGACATGTAAAAAGGTTTCATGCATTTCATACAGTTCTGCAACATTGATTAGCAGTAAACGGAGGAAATGCCCTCAATATATTCCAAGAGCTCATCAATCAGGGTCAAAAATTAACACTTGGCAAGCACCAAATGAGAGTAAAAATGGGCACTGACTTCCAGTTTATTTGTTTGCTATATGTGGGATCATTTATTTCAGCAAGAGAGCCAGGCCAGTCAGAGCACTCCAAACCTGTATTTCTTTCATAGATATTTTGGAGTAGTGTTGTCAAAAATATAGATTTTTCAATACATATTGATACTGAAATATCTAAAATGAAATTCAATACTCACGCATTCTCTCTCTCTTCTGATAGTGAGTTCATGCTCACCACAGCATAATAAGTTGCATTTACATACCTGTTACATACACATTTAATAACATATTTTACTCCAAACTCACTTAAGAACCTCAGACGAGTGTTTAAAACAACTTCCTTTTGTGATCTGATTTGGCTTATTGAATGAAACCAAATATTTTCTAGCATTCTATACTGTAATACATGCTATGTCGATTAGCATTGCATTATAATTAGACTTTATTTTTATGAATATAGGCAATATGAAAATACCGGAGATGTTTAGAATAACAAAGATAAACCCATATATTGTTGCAGTCATGTGTTTATGGTCTTCATGTTTAACCAGTCAAAGTGTTTTGATATAGTGATAACTTGATGCCTTTGTCCATATTAGGGATTTCCTGCAACGTCATACATTATATTACATTTGTGAGGCATTATTTGAGTTCACTATTTTGGGTAAAAATAAGAAAAATGATTCTTCCCTCTGAAGAAACTTTAAGTAAACATATACAGATCCATACGTTTTTTTTTCCAGTGCTTTCCACTAACTCAAGTTGTTTTCATTCATGTTTTCATTTCATTCAATGGTTTCATGTAAGAACCATTGTTACTTAAACTATTAATTTAAGAAACATTCACACCAACGGGCTTTTCACACTGCGCTTAACCCTGAGTTATTGTTAGAGGCTGCAACAAACGATTATTTTGATAATCGGTTAATCTAATGATTATTCGACTAATCAACGGTTAATTCACTGATTAATCAATAGATTAAGATTTGATAGTATTTTAACTAATTGCAAAAGCTGAATAATCTGAGTTATACATATTCTAACAAATAAATAAATGTAATCACTTCAGCTTTTGAAACTCATGTAACTTTGGACCACAAAACCAGTCACAAGGGTCAATGTTTTGAAATTGAGATTTATACATCACCTGAAAACTGAATAAATAATCTGGCTGTATATGTGGCGGCGATACAACTATTTGAAAATCTGGAATCGGAGGGTAAAAAAAAAAAAAAAAAAACTTGAACTAGAGAAAATCACCTTTTAAGTTGTCCAAATGAAGTTCTTAGCAATGCATATTACAAATCAAAAATCAAGCTTCAATGGAACATGATCTTTTCTTAATATCCTAATGATATTTTTGGCATAAAATAAATGCCAAATGTATGTCATTTTAACCCATACAACGTATTTTTGGCTATTGCTACAAATATACCTGTGCTGCTTATGACTGCTTTTGTGCTCCCGGGTCACATCTGTAATTAATTACAATTATTACACAATAAATTGCTAACACTTTAAAATAAAGTTTAATTAGTTAACATGATCTAATAATGAACAATACTTCTAAAGCATTTATTAATCTTAATGTTAATTTCAGCATTTACTAATGCATTATAAAAAAAAAAAGTTGTGTTCATTTTTACATTAGTTAATGTACTGTGAATTAATATGAACTAACAATGAACAACTGTATTTATTAATAACATTAACAAAGACTAATAGTGCAATATTGTTTATTCATGTTAGGTTCAAGGTTCAAGGTTTCTTTATTGGTCACATAATAAATTATACAGGGTATAATCAGAAGTGAAATGTAGATCAAATCAGGTCCGCTCAGTGGACAGTGCAAAGAATAAAAATTATATAAAAGTAACACCACACAAGAGCATATATATAGGTAAAAAAGAGAAATAGAGAGTAAAATGTGCAATAGAATAAAGAAAAGTGCAAAACAAGTAAGATGTGCAAAACAAGTAAGATGTGCAAAACAAGTAAGATGTGCAAAAACAGTATATGGGACTTAATAAATAGTAATATGAACAAGAGGGATGAGAGGGATGTGCAAACGGGTTGTACTGGGTATGTACACATAGCAGCAATACGGATGATGAGAATATGAATGTTTTTTTGTTTTTGTTTTTTACAGTTAATAATGAGTCTTGTAAATGTTTATGAAACAGAGTTTGTGTTAAGGAGCCTGATGGCCTGAGGGAAGAAGCTCCTCCTCAGTCTCTCAGTTTTTGCCATCATGGTCCTGAAGCACTTGCCAGATGGCAGTAAACGGAAAAGATGGTTACCGGGGTGATTTGAGTCTTTGATGATTTTAGCAGCTCTGCTTTTGCAGCGTTTGAGGTAGATGTCCTGCAGAGAGGGGAGAGTAGACCCTGAGATGTGCTCAGCTAAGCGCACGACTCTCTGTAGAGCTTTGCAGTCCTGGTTTGAGGAATTACCATACCACACTGAGATGCACTGAGTCAGAACACTTTCTATGGCCCCTGAATAGAAAGTTTTCAGGATAGCTGGTGAGACCCTGAATTTCCTCAGCTGTCGCAGATGGTACAGTCTTTGCCTGGCTTTCTTAACCTGAGTCTGAATGTGTGTAGTCCATGTCAGGTCCTCGGAGATGTTTACACCGAGGTACTTGAAGCTACTCACCCTCTCCACAGGGGTCCCACTGATCATAAGAGGAGTGTAGGGCCGCTGCTGTCTCTTCCTGAAGTCCACGATCAGCTCCTTAGTTTTGCTCACGTTCAGAGAGAGACAGTTGTCCTGGCACCATGATGTGAGTCTCTCTTCCTCCTCTAAGTATGCGGCCTCGTCATCGTTGTTAATGAGGCCCAGAACCACAGTATCATCAGCAAATTTAATGATAGAAGTGGAGCTGTGAGAGGACACGCAGTCATGGGTGTATAGAGAGTAGAGTAGAGGACTCAGGACACAGCCCTGTGGGGCTCCTACGTTTCAGGGTTATGGAGTTGGAGGTGAACTGGCCGACTTTCACCACTTGTGGTCTGGCGGTGAGGAAATCTTGAATCCAGTCACAAAGTGAAGTGTTTAGGCCGAGGTCTGAGAGTTTAACAGCCAGCTTGGTGGGGACTATAGTATTAAAAGCAGAGCTATAGTCAATGATTAGCAGCCTTACATAGTTGCCATTTTTGCTGTCAATGTGAGTGAGGGAAGAGTGCAGTACCTGAGAGATGGCATCATCAGTAGACCTATTTGGGCGGTAGGCAAACTGAAGAGGGTCCAAAGTAGCAGGGATGGAGGAGCAAATGTGTTTCTTTAAAAGTCTCTCAAAAACCTTCATGACTGTCGATGTGAGGGAAACTGGACGATAGTCATTCAGGCAAGAGGGTTTACTGTTCTTAGGCACAGGGATTATAACAGATTTTTTAAAGGGGGTGGGAACCACATAGGTAGCGAGGGACTCATTAAATATGGAAGTAAACAAACCAGCAAGCTGATCAGCACAGGACCTCAGAACGCGGCCAGTAATCCCATCGGGTCCTGCTGCTTTTCTGACGTTCACTCTCTTTAGTTCCCTCCGAACTTCATCCTCTGACACGGTGATAACATGATCACTGCTCTGTCTGCTGCTTGCTGACGCGCTGTTCGGCAGAGTCGCGCCGCAATTACATTCAAAGCGGCCGTGGAAGGTGTTTAGCTCTTCGGCCAGCAACGGATCTGCTCTCACCTCTACAGAGTTGTTTCCAGTGGAACAGATGGTCTTCAGTCCCTGCCACATGCGTCGAGAGTCATTGAGCTGGAAATGTGATTCAATTCTCTCACTGTATCTGAGTTTAGCGGCTCTTACTGCACGACGGAGAGCGTAGCACGATGCTTTGTACTCACTCATGTTTCCTGACAGAATACCGGCATTGTATGCGGCAGTTCGATGGTTAACCGCATCACGAATTGTTCTGTCCACCCACGGCTTCTGATTTGAGAAAGTCTTTATTGTTACCGTTTCAGTGGCCTGTTCGGTTAGCATGTTTACGAAGCTTAATGCTACCTGAATTCGCTGACGTCAGATGAACTCGCCCGGAACATGTAGTACATTATAACACTCATACTGTAAAAGCGTTACAAATTAATTTATATAAATAGATATATTTGGCACAAAAAATGAGATTATAGAAAGAGAAACTTCTTAATCACAATTTAATTAGCTATTTGAAAAAATTACTGAATAACACATTTCTGCCACAAGTTGTTCCTGTAGTCTTACTATGTTAAATCCATGGTGAATGGTGGTAATGTGTTTATTGAACAATGTTTCTCCTGGTTTCTACATCAGTGGCATTTGTTCTGATGTCTGTAGCTTTAACAGAATTTGAATGCTTCTCACAAGATTTGACAGATGTTATTGATTCCACGGTGAATTTGACTGCTTCACTGTATCTCCCAGCGCTGTGTATAACGGTGTCGCGTGATCGAGAGCAACCCGTGGCTCCGGTCCGAGCAGATAAATGGTCTGCGCCGTATAGCACAAACAAGTTGTGCAGATTTTTTCCGCTTTCGGTTCGTTTGTCCGATGTAGCTCTTGTAAATCGGGCATGAAGAGAACGCAAAGCTGTTTATTCCATTTTTGTAACTGAGAAACAACCTTTCTTTGACTGAATGCGCATTGCGATGACGCCACAAGACGCGTCTAAGCGCAAAATCTTTTGAAAATCTGCGGCAATTTGGAAAATTTGCGACAATATCGGAGTTTGCTTGATTTTGCGATAAATTCAGCGATCGCAGAATCCTGGAGGATCTGTCAGACGCTCACTGAACAGAGCAGATTCAGAGCAAGAGCTGCGCGCATCGCTACTACTCACCTCTTTCTCTCTGACTGCAGCAGCACACGCATCTTCAAACGTACACACACGTACAGGAATATCTGGACCATGGCCCATCAGAGGGGGGGGTCCGCCCTTCACTATCTCTGATTGGTTTAGACCACGATATGAGCCTAAGGTGTCTGTTGTTGAACAGCAGAGAGACTTTGAGTCGCGGAGACTTTTGTTTTTTTTCTCTCGAATGGCTGGACACACCAGTGCGACCTCAGATTTTTTTTTTGTCGCACCCTTGAGAAATTAGGTCGCACTCTAGAGCCCTGACTTAGCTCCTTGTTTTCATTCTTTTGTACTTTTGTCTTTGTTTTCTTGGCTTTGTGCATCTCATGAGTCCGTTCACATGTTGTGCCTAAAAACGTGTTTAAAATGCTAAGCGCGCCGCTTTCTCCTTCTTTCCAAAGCGAAAGACCTGCGCTTTTCATGAAGACGCAGAAGTTTCAGCAAAGGATAAATGGATTTCCAACACTAAATCGCTCTGCTAATAAATGTATTTAAAAATGGCCATCCCTGTCTGTACAGCTATGATCAACTGTTTCTCAATCTTCGCTGATTTTTAATAACTGGCAAGATGCGGGAAAAGCAGTGTAAACAGGTTGCCTGCCTGTCTGCTCAATCAGTGACAGTGACACCGCAAATAAGAACGTTAACCCGGGGTTTAGGAATGTACAGTGTGAAACGTTGGTTAAAGAATACCCAGGGTTAACAGTTAACCCCAGGTATAGTATGAGCAGTGTGAAATGTGATTACAGATAACCCGGGATTCCGCTTATCCGGGGTGTATGATGACCCAGGGTTAACAATTTAACAAGTGTGAAAATTGTCATGTTTCAAAAATGCTAACTTTGTCTTGTTTTTTTGTGTTCTGTCACTATAAACGCTCAAGCTCTTTAAAGTTAATGCTACTGTAAAGCTAATGATGCTAATGTTACTGTTCCTCTGTGTCATTATCATTATGGTGTGGACTTCACTAATCTCATAGAATTGGGATGACTAATACAATGATATAATTATAGCTATCGTCTTTGGTGTAAACAGGACTTTGGGGTTCACTCCTTTTACCACTTTCTCACTCCAAACTTGGAAATACAAAAAAATACATGATACTGGAAACATTCTTTAGACCTGGACAATGTAGTAACTCCATGGTTTTAGTTTTTTCAGGTTAACAATGTTTACTTCTAATTAATGAGTTTAGTAAGTTCAGCATTTAATAAGGTAAAAGCCAAATAGGCTTCCTTTTGAGAGGACCTTTTTCTTTTTGTTTTCACATTTTACATAACTTATTTCACTTGTGCATTACTTTTATGTAAAAATAAAAATCTCCTGTTCAAAACTATGAACACAAAACCAAAAGTAAATGTTAGTTTTGGTTTTGTGTTTGTGTTTGTAGGTTTGGGAAAACATTACACCTCATTTCAGGAAACATATCTTAGGTGGGAAAACTTGTAACTAAAAACCCTACAGTCTTAATGCTGAAGTTTATTTTAATAAGTAGTTTCTGTGCCACCCAGCGTTTAAAAAACCTGCAGTTATATTCTGAATGCTGGACCATCCCATCCTTAGCCAACTCAAAAGGCCAAGAGTTAGTATTGCTAAGTGAAAGTCCCCATTGACCAACAGTCACTCAACATGTACCTGTACACTCATTCTAGTAAAAACCTAAAAATAACTGGCGAAGGGAGAAAACCAGTGAGGGAGAGAATTACAATACCTGGCGAGTTTGCCCTCTCTGTATGTCTGTCCCCATGGGTGTCTGTGTTTCTGTAAGGGCCAGACGTCAGGGAGCCACAGGGTAATCGATCCCTCCATCACACCCCCCTCTGCGTTTATTATGACGGGGTAGAATCAACAGCTCAGTACTCACTACTCAAAACTCATGAGTACGTTTAAATAGGCTACTCTTTTACTCTTACTTAAGTAGTTTTTTTGGACAAGTACTTTTACTCTACTCGCACTACATTTTTTGGAAGGTAATGGTACTTTTACTTGAGTATGTTTTTTCAGTACTCTTTCCACCACTGGTAACAGAAAACGTGTGTCATGTAAACTGCAGCCGGTGAGAAGAAATATCAAAAGACGGAAAGCATGTGAACTGGAGTGAATAGGAGACGGTTTTATTCTTACGCTATTGTACAAGTAAACACTAACGTTAGTCTCTCCACATTTAAAATACATGTAAAGAAATACCCACATACTTTCAGGGCTCTAGACTAACTTTTTGCACTGGTTGCACCGGTGTGCCTAACTTTTTTTCTTAGGTGCACCAGCACAAAAGTTAGGTGCACCCAAATTTTCATATAGGCAATATTGACTAGTAAACGATTAACTAACAATCTGGTCAACATAAAGTTTTTTATTTGAAGCACAATTCTACAAGAAAGGTAACTTACTGAAAAAGTGTTGGTGCTTAAAGTGCTTCACTGAGCTAATATTTAAACTTAAAAACATCAAGATAAATTAAATAAAAAGAACATCTAAATGAAGTGTTTTAAGGGCGTCAAACTGAACATCTCATGGCTCAATGTCTTATGGACTATCCTCCATTGCAGTCACATGCCCCTCGGATGGCCAACTCCTGTAGTTTGTCCTTCTTGATCTTTGGCCTTGTCTAAACCAGCTGGCCACACTCTCTCTAGCATCAACATCTTCCAGACTTGACCCTCAACACTGATTCTTATCAGATCTTCCACTGTCTGAATGAAGGGATTGCTCTAGTGCAGTGCTTCTCAAACCCTCCCCTTAAACCTATAAAAAAAATCCAGTGCCCCCATCCCACCTCAGACTACCAAATAATTTCACTAAACACTATGAAAAAAAAAGGATTTACAGAAAAACAATCCTGTTCTGTCTAATTGTCTCTCTGTGCTCATACTGTATTTTAATGCAGCCAAATTCTCAATAAAAATGTTTTACTTTATATATTTTACTGTTTCTTTTGTCAGTCAACGGGATAAATATGAAATAGTGACTGAAATGCAGCCCTTTAAGAATTCATGACCAGCTCTCCCTTCCAAGAAGCTAGTCTGCACCAAAATCCTAATTTCTAATTTTATTGAGCCGTTGTCTGATGAAATCAAATAATACACAATATAAGACAAGACAAAGACAATTTCTGTGCTGTGATTTCGGCTATATTTGAATGTAAACTTAGAGAAGCAATAATATCTGTTTTAACTGAACATGCTGCTCCTCTCAGACCAGTCTCTCGAGGATTTCGCGGGACTTTTTCAGATTTGTGCAGCCTAAAATGACTGATATTGCAGCGGCTTTTCTCAAAATTTGCATTTCTTATTGTTTTGCAGTGAAAATATACCACAGACAACATTCTTCTAATATTGTTATGACTTTTCTTACTTCGAGACCCATTGTAGGGCTCCAGACTAGCATTTAAGGACACCAGCACCAGTGCCTTTAAGTTCCACAGAAGGTGGCACCAGCACCTGACAGTAAAGCACTCACCCTAATCGCACATGTACATCTCGGAGATGTGTATTTGATGTCTGCATTTACATATTCAATAGGTATTTTTAAGAGTGTTTGCTCATCTGCAATACGTCTCTAATATGTTTCCAGTCAGATGTCAAATAGAGATTTATTAAGTGCATGTAAAACTGCTTCTGAGACGTTTATCAGATTACACAGATGTTTCCCAGATCTTTAGCAGACGTCTTACAGATATACTTGTGCATTCTGGGTAGTTGAGATGCAGTTCAAAATGAACTTTTATCAATGTCATTCATAATGTCTAAATATAATTTAATAAATACAAAATATATATATATATATATATATATATATATATATATATATATATATTTATTAGGGAGTGGAAATGGCTGATAAGCCTATAAGTACTTCTCTGCAGCCATCTAATAGTGGTAATTTAATGTATTTTATTTTTTTAAATAAGTGTTTGCTTTCCTACATTATGAAACTTTTAGTTTTATAAATGGGGCAACCTATGAAGGATGACCAAATAATGTCTTCACATTAAAAATAACTTTAAAATTCGGTAATACTTAAAGCTTTGAAGTGCTGGGAAAAGTTGTGTGAAGCATTTAAAAACACTTTAAGACATTAGACCATTTCTGCCACAAGTTGTTCCTGTAGTCTTACTATGTTAAATCCATGGTGAATGGTGGTAATGTGTTTATTGAACAATGTTTCTCCTGGTTTCTACATCAGTGGCATTTGTTCTGATGTCTGTAGCTTTAACAGAATTTGAATGCTTCTCACAAGATTTGACAGAGATGTTATTGATTCCACGGTGAATTTGACTGCTTCACTGTATCTCCCAGCGCTGTGTATAACGGTGTCGCGTGATCGAGAGCAACCCGTGGCTCCGGTCCGAGCAGATAAATGGTCTGCGCCGTATAGCCCAAATGAGTAGCGCAGATTTTTTCCGCTTTTGGTTCGTTTGTCCGATGTAGCTCTTGTAAATCGGGCATGAAGAGAACGCAAAGCTGTTTATTCCATTTTTGTAACTGAGAAACAACCTTTCTTTGACTGAATGCGCATTGACGCCACAAGACGCGTCTAAGCGCAAAATCTTTTGAAAATCTGCGGCAATTTGGAAAATTTGCGACAATATCGGAGTTTGCTTGATTTTGCGATAAATTCAGCGATCGCAGAATCCTGGAGGATCGGTCAGACGCTCACTGAACAGAGCAGATTCAGAGCAAGAGCTGCGCGCATCGCTACTACTCACCTCTTTCTCTCTGACTGCAGCAGCACACGCATCTTCAAACGTACACACACGTACAGGAATATCTGGACCACGGCCCATCAGAGGGGGGGGGTCCGCCCTTCACTATCTCTGATTGGTTTAGACCACGATATGAGCCTAAGGTGTCTGTTGTTGAACAGCAGAGAGACTTTGAGTCGCGGAGACTTTTGTTTTTTTTCTCTCGAATGGCTGGACACACCAGTGCGACCTCAGATTTTCGCACCCTTGAGAAATTAGGTCGCACTCTAGAGCCCTGACTTAGCTCCTTGTTTTCATTCTTTTGTACTTTTGTCTTTGTTTTCTTGGCTTTGTGCATCTCATGAGTCCGTTCACATGTTGTGCCTAAAAACGTGTTTAAAATGCTAAGCGCGCCGCTTTCTCCTTCTTTCCAAAGCGAAAGACCTGCGCTTTTCATGAAGACGCAGAAGTTTCAGCAAAGGATAAATGGATTTCCAGCACTAAATCGCTCTGCTAATCAATGTATTTAAAAATGGCCATCCCTGTCTGTACAGCTATGATCAACTGTTTCTCAATCTTCGCTGATTTTTAATAACTGGCAAGATGCGGGAAAAGCAGTGTAAACAGGTTGCCTGCCTGTCTGCTCAATCAGTGACAGTGACACCGCAAATAAGAACGTTAACCCGGGGTTTAGGAATGTACAGTGTGAAACGTTGGTTAAAGAATACCCAGGGTTAACAGTTAACCCCAGGTATAGTATGAGCAGTGTGAAATGTGATTACAGATAACCCGGGATTCCGCTTATCCGGGGTGTATGATGACCCAGGGTTAACAATTTAACAAGTGTGAAAATTGTCATGTTTCAAAAATGCTAACTGTGTCTTGTTTTTTTGTGTTCTGTCACTATAAACGCTCAAGCTCATTAAAGTTAACGCTACTGTAAAGCTAATGATGCTAATGTTACTGTTCCTCTGTGTCATTATCATTATGGTGTGGTCTTCACTAATCTCATAGAATTGGGACGACTAATACAATGATATAATTATAGCTATCGTCTTTGGTGTAAACAGGACTTTGGGGTTCACTCCTTTTACCACTTTCTCACTCCAAACTTGGGAATACAAAAAATACATGATACTGGAAACATTCTTTAGACCTGGACAATGTAGTATCTCCGTGGTTTTAGTTTTTTCAGGTTAACAATGTTTACTTCTAATTAATGAGTTTGGTAAGTTCAGCATTTAATAAGGTAAAAGCCAAATAGGCTTCCTTTTGAGAGGACATTTTTGTTTTCACATTTTACATAACTTATTTCACTTGTGCATTACTTTTATGTAAAAATTAAAATCTCCTGTTCAAAACTATGAACACAAAACCAAAAGTAAATGTTAGTTTTGGTTTTGTGTTTGTGTTTGTAGGTTTGGGAAAACATTACACCTCATTTCAGGAAACATGTCTTAGGTGGGAAAACTTGTAACTAAAAACCCTACAGTCTTAATGCTGAAGTTTATTTTAATAAGTAGTTTCTGTGCCACCCAGCTTTTAAAAAACCTGCAGTTATATTCTGAATGCTGGACCATCCCATCCTTAGCCAACTCAAAGGCCAAGAGTTAGTATTGCTAAGTGAAAGTCCCCATTGACCAACAGTCACTCAACATGTACCTGTACACTCATTCTAGTAAAAACCTAAAAATAACTGGCGAAGGGAGAAAACCAGTGAGGGAGAGAATTACAATACCTGGCGAGTTTGCCCTCTCTGTATGTCCGTCCCCATGGGTGTCTGTGTTTCTGTAAGGGCCAGACGTCAGGGAGCCACAGGGTAATTGATCCCTCCATCACATCCCCCTCGGCACACGCAGGCTCAGTCTCACGGCAGTAATAACACTTTCCATAGAAACATGTGTTATTTCCTACAAGAAGAGAGACATTATCATCACTTACCATTATTAAAATTATGTCTGGAAGAACCGTGCTTCATGAAAGGAGTGTTTTGAAGGGACAAACAGTTGGCTATGAATCTTTGTATGGAATTGATCATGCTGCAGATCAGTACAGGCCAATCTGAACTCAAAACACCTCTTGACTGATGGAACAGTTCAACAATACACACATAGCATATATTATGTGTTATTTTTCACAAATGGAACAAATTAATTCAAAAGGTTGTAATTCCTTAAGCTCCATTCAAAACGGCAGCGACAAGAAGTGACACGGAGTATTAGTGACAGGATGTAGGCGTGTCTAGGGACGTGACAAAGTTGAGAAATGTTTGACTTTGCCTTGTGTCCCGAAAAGTGAAGCCATAATATTTAGATCGCCCCCTAATAAATTACACTTATTATTTTTTTCCAAACACTGTTTCTGTCATTATTGGTAGTTCTAATCACACTGCTATATGTTAAAGTGTTCATTTTTCTAGTGAGTTTGGTTTTAGTCTGTTATTTGATGCTATAAAAGGGATGTGTGGCGTCATGATTGTAATCTTGCGATAGGGTCTGCGGGAGTTTGGGAGGGACTTTGATACCGCAGATCCAGCTCATGAACACTACGCCCCAGACTCGGGCTTCAAATTACCACATCGGCGCAAGATGACTTCTGGCTTCACTTTTCTACAGTGGAAGGAAGTGTCCATCTTTTTTTTTTTTTTTTACAGTCTATGAAATGTCTTTAAGGATACAGAACAACTCTAGTAGTGAAGACTCTGTCAGTGGAGCTCACACATCACCTGTCTCAAATGCAGTAAAGACGATTTCATTGTTCTATATTATTTGTCTGTAAACACAAATGGATATAATACATTTATGTGTGGAAAAGTGTGTGAAATCTGTCGGCAAACTTCAGTTTTATTCATACAATGATATTTCTTATTGATTATTTGATGCAATGAGCATTTGAGGACTGATGCAGTTCATATAAAAAAAAAAAATTCTAAGCAAAATTTCCATTTTTAGAGACAGGAAAATGTATTACCTCTCAAATTCAAAAAGACATTTGATTTTATTTTATTCACCAATAATTATACATAATGCCAATTCAAGTGCATGATGATTGGCTATTGCAGACCTGCCAACCTTGGAAAAATTTGAGTACCACCAGATTTTTTTTTTTTTTTTTCAGCTTCATGTATTCCTAGATAGCTAATAGATAATTATTTGAAACTCCTTGATGGTTACTGTCAAAATCACAATTGCATGATTTAATGTTAAATATTTTCCAAATTTTAGTACTACGGGTCTGCACTTATGCCAAGTTCACACTGCACGATTTTAGCACGATTTTTCACTCGCTGATAGGTTTGGATAAATCGCAGACAAATGCCCGACATCGGAGGCTAATCGGTGCTCGTTCACGCGAGTGACAATCGCGCAGTGTGAATTATCAAAGATGCAATCTGAGGGAATCGCTGATTTGTCGCTGACACCCGTGAAATATTTGGCATGCTAAATATCTGGAGTTGTTGGCGATTCACAATCCTGCTGTGTGAACGAGTTCTGACTAAAAATTACATCAGTGATGACCCACAGCCAACGAGAGAGCAAGACACAGGGCCGCAGGACGCTTGGGGAGGACTTATTTTTTTTAACAGTGATTAAAGTTAGCCATTTACAAACAATAAGGATGCGAAAATGCAGAAAATCGAACCTGATCCAAATGTATTTTATGACGGACAAAAATTTCGGAGGCAGGGTGTAAATCGTAAATGTGATTGACAATGTGAGGTCGTATTTATTTTGTAACGTGTGAGAATTTCTGACTCCGTGTGCAATGACATTAAAAAGTAGAGATGCAATAATACAGTTAAGCCCACAGTTCAATAAATACCTTTGATTTTTTAACCAAGGTTTTCTGATAGCTTGGCACATTGGAGTATTTTTGTGTGATTTTAAAATGCTATTAAAAAAAAATCCAGTACAGTTTAATTAAACCCCCAGTACACTAATGTACACATGGATTATCAGATGTCTACTTCAAATTTATTTTGAGACAAGTATTGTTTTTATGGATTGGCCATTATTAACACTTAATGTCTGTTTCATTCATAGCGGATGCCAGAGGGCGCCCTTGCACAGAAACTCCACATATGCATCACAGAAGTAAAACTCCAGGAAAATCCCTTTGTTTCAGCTATAGTTATAACCGATTTAAAAAAAAAAGATATAAATGCTTTAAATAAAATAAAACATTAAGAAAATAAACACTCGACTGTGACAATGGGTTAGGTCATCGGTGTTCTTAAAACCAAGAATGTTGCTTTCACACAGAGCGCGGAATGAATGTTTGCCTTCTGCTAATTCACACTGCACGCTAGATGGCGCCAACCAAGAAATCATTTTTTTCTTCATGTAGCATATGTATCGTGTGGTTTACATCATCCGCTGCTCAACATAAAGCATTATATTAAAATAAATAATTTGTTTCTTCATCAGAAACACAAAATATCCATGCTTACAAGAAAACATCTGAAATAATTAGAGATTAACATCAAGCTACATTGAAAATGTAATTATTAACGTTTTTGTTCAAAACCCACTTAAAACCATCATCGAGTGCTTGTAATAGCTTCCGATTGTGATCTAAAATGTATTTTGATTCTATAATAGGCAGACATGCACTCTTTGTTTGTTTTATAAATACCTGCTTGTCATGTGTCATAAACATCATTTATTGTAAAAAGAAATACCATGAGCTACATAAAAACATACAGAAAACCCATCATCATAATTATAGGTCTATTTGCTTTCATATTTCATGTCTACAAAACGGTTTCTCTTTTTTTATATACGGAAGGGCAAGAGATATGATTACACGACTGACAGGTCTAGAGTGAATGAGCTCCAACTCATAAACACTCATGCTTGTGGAAGACAATGGAACGGTGCTCTTCGCATCATATAATTCAGTGGATAATTAATATAAATGTTATTCTGTATAAAGAACGTGAGAATAGTCTGTTCTTAAATGCCAACAATAACAAGAATTCCGCATTCACTCTTCTCTCTTGCGGAAAAAGTCCTCTACTTCGGTGTTTTTACACTCATGCTCAATACAGTCTTCTGAGCTTTTAACGCCACTAGTTGTAGTGTTTTCGCTTTGCAAAACTGAAAAGATTCGTCGGACTGGACGAAAAAAAAAAAATGTACATTTCGGTGTGCGAGTGTTCGCGTCCTATGTGGAAGCATCCATAGGAAGCTGTTGTTTTATTCCAGCGCGTCATTGCTTCTGAAATTTGTTTAGCTTGTTCGCATTTAGTGTGGAAAGGTCTTTACGGTGACAAATCATACTGCTACTCAAAATGCATATATGTTGGCAGGTCTTTTGCGGTTTTAATGACCAATAAAGCTGTAATTGGTTGTTTTACAAGTTGGTCAGGTGGTCTCTTGTCTAAGTGGGCAGTTTTGGGCTAGAAAAAGCTCCAAAGTGGACCAGACCTTATGCAGACAATCATAAGTCTGGCTCTGTGAGACTTTTTTATGTCTGGCCACATATACTACAGTAATTAATACAGGCTCAATATTTAAACACATGACTGTGACTGTGGCTAAGAGAAAAGGACTTTGACTTGAATATGCCAATGATAAATTAATGCAAAGCATTTAAGTTAATGCTATGGCCTCAAAAGTGGTATTGACAATTGTCAAATTGCATTGGTATCTTATGTACTACTGAAATATCATGGCACCAGCAGATATGGACTACAGCACAATTTTCCAAACAAGAAACGTCTTTTCTGTCCTGGAAATGTAAGTAGTGGTTCCAAATTATGGAGGGAAAATGAGAGAATTTGATAGAAAAGGAAAAGGGAGGTATTATCTCAACAGACAGAAAGCATTGAAAGAATGACAGGGTGAAACTGACCGCGCATCAGGAAAGTGCTCAGCAGTTGATCTGTAGCTACTGGCTTGATCTCAGCACGCAGATTCATAAATCTCCCCATCACCAGGGGCGCTCTTCTAAAACCTAGGATCCTGCAAGAAGAGATTGAGAAGCTCATGACACAGTATACAGTTGGCATAGGTGGAAAAAGTACGGAAATATTCTACTCAAGTAAAAGTACCATTACATTAAAGCAATTGTACTTAAGTACAAGTAAAAGTACCAGCCTAAAAATCTACTCAAGTAAAAGTAAAAAGTAGCTCATTTAAAATTTACTCTGAGTAAAAATTGCTTAGTTACATTAAGTGGGAGGGATGAAAAAATGGGATAGACCAAGGGTGTCAAACTCAGTTCCTGGAGGGCCACAGCCCTGCCCTGTTTATAACCCTAATTAAACACATCTGATCCAGCTAATCTAATCATTTAGGCTTATTTGAAAACTACATGGTAAGTGTGTTGGAGCAGGGTTGGAACTAAACTCTGCAGGGCTGCGGCCCTCCAGGAACTGAGTTTGACACCCCTGGGATATGGGCCTATAAATCTCAAACTAGTCGTGTTTAATTAAAGGAATCAGTTATTTAGAATAATAACACATTTGGGCTGTTACCAGGCAAATTAAATCAGTATCAACAAAATTCCTCTTTGCAACGCAGAGGAAACACAGAAGCTTCATCTGAAGTGGCATATACAGGTGCTGGTCATATAATTAGAATATCATCAAAAAGTTGATTTATTTCACTAATTCCATTCAAAAAGTGAAACTTGTGTAATGTACACATTCATTCCACACAGACTGATATATTTCAAGTGTTTATTTCTTTTAATTTTGATGATTATAACTGACAACTAATGAAAACCCCAAATTCAGTATCTCAGAAAATTAGAATATTACTTAAGACCAATACAAAGAAAGGATTTTTAGAAATATTGGCCAACTGAAAAGTATGAACATGAAAAGTATGAGCATGTACAGCACTCAATACTTAGTTGGGGCTCCTTTTGCCTGAATTACTGCAGCAATGCGGCGTGGCATGGAGTCGATCAGTCTGTGGCACTGCTCAGGTGATATGAGAGCCCAGGTTGCTCTGATAGTGGCCTTCAGCTCTTCTGCATTGTTGGGTCTGGCATATCGCATCTTCCTCTTCACAATACCCCTTAGATTTTCTATGGGGTTAAGGTCAGGCGAGTTTGCTGGCCATTTCATTTCATTAGTTGTCACTTATAATCATCAAAATTAAAAGAAATAAACACTTGAAATATATCAGTCTGTGTGGAATGAATGTATACATTATACAAGTTTCACTTTTTGAATGGAATTAGTGAAATAAATCAACTTTTTGATAATATTCTAATTATATGACCAGCACCTGTATGTATTTACACTGACATTGAATGCATTTAGCCTGCAGTTACAAATGCAGAAATAATGTTTTGATAAATAAGACATAAAATATGACCCTGGACCACAAAACCAGTCATAAGGGTATTTTTGGCATAAAAGAAAAATGTATAATTTTGACCCATACAATGTATTGTTGGCTAATGCTACAAATATACCCCAGCGACTGCTTTTGTGCTCCAGGGTCACAAATGTTGAATACTCTTTTCAAATGATATATATATATATAAATAAAAGAGTTACTTTAAATGTTAAATTAAAACCACCAGTAGGTGTCAGCAAGTCACTGATAAGTGAATCATTGCGATTGAACAATCATTTAAACGGTTAATTCAAGGAATGAAACACCGTCATTGCTCAGAGTCAGAGACGCAAAACTGTGTATGTTTGGAATTATTTTTGTTGTCGAAATGGAGCAAAAACAGGCAATATGGTGTCTAAAACGCAAGTCTCTTAATTAACTTCTTGTTTAAAAAAATAATTACACAGGCCTGTGTAATCGTGCTGATTTGTGGAGAAAAAAACGGCACTCTTCGTGTGATGTTGATTTACTATATGAAATGATATAAATATATACATTTTTTGCCCCTATATATTCAATCTTGTGATCATTCTAAACGCATTTTAACAGACTGAATCATGCAGTGAAAGAAAGCACTCCAAATGCACGCGGACTTGTTTAATCTACTAGATTTAACGGCACACTGTTTAGAGTGTTTAGAGTGGCAAAATACTGATAATCGCACATCGTTAAAACAAAAATGACTATACTTTTGTTTTCGCACACCCTGCACCACTGTCTTTTTGGCTAATTTGTGCACAACCTTTTGCTAAACCGTTAAAGCTTAGCTGCTAGTTTGGAGTCCCGAGGCAAACACAGCTTACACTGCATAATAGAGCATGAATATGGCCAGTTCACTTCATTTCCTTTGAATTCAACTTCAGCAGAATATGACAGGGTTTGGTTTTCAGCTGGGTCTGCACCATTAATGCCTGTCTAGTCTGTCTGCATCTTTCTTGTGATTTTAGCACCAGTTCTCCTGCCGATTATTTAATGCAGTAGTTTCCAGGGAGCGATTTTTATTTATTTTTTACTCAGTAATTAATGTGTTTTAAAATGTAGTGAAGTAAAAACCCGATTCCAAAAAAGTTGGGACACTGTACAAATTGTGAATAAAAAAGGAATGCAATAATTTACAAATCTCATAAACTTATATTTTATTCACAAAAGAATATAGATAAAATATCAAATGTTGAAAGTGAGACATTTTGAAATGTCATGCCAAATATTGGCTCATTTTGGATTTCATGAGAGCTACACGTTCCAAAAAAGTTTGGACAGGTAGTAATAAGAGGCCGGAAAAGTTAAATGTACATATAAGGAACAGCTGGAGGACCAATTTGCAACTTATTAGGTCAATTGGCAACATGATTGGGTATAAAAAGAGCCTCTCAGAGTGGCAGTGTCTCTCAGAAGTCAAGATGGGAAGAGGATCACCAATTCCCCCAATGCTGCGGCGAAAAATAGTGGAGCAATATCAGAAAGGAGTCTCTCAGAGAAAAATTGCACAGAGTTTGAAGTTATCATCATCTACAGTACATAATATCATCCAAAGATTCAGAGAATCTGGAACAATCTCTGTGCGTAAGGGTCAAGGCCGGAAAACCATACTGGATGCCCGTGATCTTCGGGCCCTTAGACGGCACTGCATCATACAGGAATGCTACTGTAATGTAAATCACAACATGGGCTCAGGAATACTTCCAGAAAACCTTGTCGGTGACCACAATCCACCGTGCCATTCGCCGTTGCCGGCTAAAACTCTATAGGTCAAAAAAGAAGCCATATCTAAACATGATCCAGAAGCGCAGGCGTTTTCTCTGGGCCAAGGCTCATTTAAAATGGACTGTGGCAAAGTGGAAAACTGTTCTGTGGTCAGACCAATCAAAATTTGAAGTTCTTTTTGGAAAACTGGGATGCCATGTCATCCGGACTAAAGAGGACAAGGACAACCCAAGTTGTTATCAGCGCTCAGTTCAGAAGCCTGCATCTCTGATGGTATGGGGTTGCATGAGTGCGTGTGGCATGGGCAGCTTACACATCTGGAAAGGCACCATCAATGCTGAAAGGTATATCCAAGTTCTAGAACAACATATGCTCCCATCCAGACGTCGTCTCTTTCAGGGAAGACCTTGCATTTTCCAACATGACAATGCCAGACCACATACTACATCAATTACAACATCATGGCTGCGTAGAAGAAGGATCCGGGTACTGAAATGGCCAGCCTGCAGTCCAGATCTTTCACCCATAGAAAACATTTGGCGCATCATAAAGAGGAAGATGCGACAAAGAAGACCTAAGACAGTTGAGCAACTAGAAGCCTGTATTAGACAAGAATGGGACAACATTCCTATTCCTAAACTTGAGCAACTTGTCTCCTCAGTCCCCAGACGTTTGCAGACTGTTATAAAAAGAAGAGGGGATGCCACAAAGTGGTAAACATGGCCTTGTCCCAACTTTTTTGAGATGTGTTGATGCCATGAAATTTAAAATCAACTTATTTTTCCCTTAAAATGATAAATGTTCTCAGTTTAAACATTTGATATGTCATCTATGTTGTATTCTGAATAAAATATTGAAATTTTAAACTTCCACTTCATTGCATTCTGTTTTTATTCACAATTTGTACAGTGTCCCAACTTTTTTGGAATCGGGTTTGTGCAATACTTCAAACTAAATATACTTAAGTAAAATTACAGATTAAAAAAAATTACTTTACAAAGTAAAAGTACACAAAAAAGCTACTCAATTACAATAACGCGAGTAAATGTAATTCGTAACTTTCCACCTCTGACAGCTGGTTATCAACACAGTTATGAATGTTTAGGTTAATAATATTTACATTGTCATATGCAGTGTGCGCGCGATTGGGGAATCCATTAGCATGAGCCAAGATTATGTTGACTCAATTTGTGCCGAAAGTGAAGTCAGAACATTTAGAACGCCCCCTGGTGGCTGGCGACAGTATAGGTCATAAACTCCCTCCCAAACACTGTTTCTGCCATTATTGGTTAAATCCGTGCTAATTTGTGTTGAGCCTCTGTAGACTAAACAGTAGAGCTGAGCCGGATACTCGGCTGAAACGAGTATCTGGTACGGATAAAGCACTTTTGCCGAGTACGAGTATCATACGAGTAATACGAGTCAATATCTGTGCTCGGATTGAATAAAAATTCTCATTGGGTAGCTGACTGTGTCTGCGTTCTGTGATAGGCTAGTCACAGCGCCCCTCCCCTACACACATTCAGATTTATTGTGTTGCTGTGTCCCGCTCTGCTCACTCACACACAGAACACTGAGAAGAGAACAGCGCGCTCTCTCTCTCTGTCTCTCCCTCAGTCACTCAGGTTTGCGGGTTTTTTCCGTTAACGTTTAGGGTTTCTTCAGCTTCAGGTTTGCTTTTTACTTTGGTTTGTAGTACTTACTTATTAACCAGTAAAGTTTTGGTAAACGTGGGGTTTGTTCAGACGTGGTGCTTGGTAGAATGCGACTCGCGTCTCTGCCTGTCGGAGATTTTTTTTTCTTTTTTAAACCGTCAGCTGGCTCTAACCAGTTTTTTTTACTAGTTTTTTTTTTAGTGTCTGACACTTTCTTGCTGTATTTTATAAAAAAAAATAAAGGTAGTTGTGGTATAAAACTATATTACAAATTAATTAGCTACACACACACACACACACACACACACACACACACACACACACACACACCTGGTGTGGAAATAAAAAAAATAAAAAAAAACAAAAAAAAAAAACATTCACACTGATCATAAAAAAATTAAAAGTTAAAAAAAGAAAGTTATGTTGAGATGAAAACTATTGTTCATTACATTTTACTTCATAATTGCAACCACATGTGTTGTATTCATTGTTGCAAAACTTGTTCTGTATATAGTTCGTTTGTTATCGTGATCAAAACCATTGATCTGAAGCTCAATGCTGATGCTGTCATGTAAATAGTTTTCTAATCAGCAATAAATATAACAATTTCTGATCAACCCATATCAATTGCATGCTTAAAATAACATACCGGTTAAAGCCCCGCCCATTTCAAGACAACCCGACCCACTTCCAGGTTAAACCCCGCCCACTTCCGGGTTAGGCCCCGCCCATTCCGAGTACAGATACAGATAATTCATATGGTTAACAGATACAGATAATGCTGTACTCGCTCATCCCTACTAAACAGCCAACTCAAGTCACCTCTGTTTCTGTGGTTATACATGTAAGATAATAGCCACATTGTGCAGGACTCGTTATTCTGTTTACCTGATGTAATAGATTTAATGTGGGTGTGGTACGGATCGCAGTATTTATGACAAGTGGGTCAAATAATGGGTCAGGTGTTAAGGTCTGGAGACTGGCTAGGCCACTCAATGACCATAAATGTGCTTCTTCTTGAGCAACTCTTTTGTTGCCTTGGCGCAGCAACCTTCAACATCAAAAGAGCCATTTTGGCCCCTTTCCCATCAAATAAAATTAAAGTGGTTTCAATTTCAAATCTGTTTCTCACACCTGGAATAGGGAACACCAATTCACAAAGACTACTTTTATGATATTTCAAAGGTTTTTTTCTTATTTGAGCTCAAGCAGCCATGGTCACAATGAACCTGTGTTGCATGGAAAAGAGCTGAGTGAACAATATGCTGTGTGCCACAAATTAACTGCATATGGCTTTGGAGTGACATGAAAGTGAGTTCACAGTAGATCGTGGAAATAAGAAACATCGCCTGACAAGATGTTTTAGTGAAAAGCAAAATATTGGTAATATGGTAGCGATCAAAATCAAAGTTGACAGCAGTAGACAACTAAAAGGCTTTTGGCTCTCAGCGTTTAACATCATGTTTGACTGAACAGGATGGCAAACAGTCATATGAAACGGTTGTTTGAGCATTGTAGTTTTGGCCAGTCATATTGCTTCCAAATGTAAATAATTCAAAATATGATTATCAGATTTTTTTCAGCTGATTTGATTTAATGATGTACAGTACAAAACAGCAGTAATTCACAAGTACAAGCGCAGCTTTTATATTTTGAATGTGTACATGCAAAAACGCCACTGAGCGCTTCTGGGAATGTCCCATGGGTCCATTTTTATGGAAACTAACAGATTAACTTCTTTGTTATTTGAAGGTCACATTAAAAACATTTAGTAACATTTTCTTTGCTATGTCTTCCTTAACGACTAAAAATCTTTAAATTAAAGATTTTATTGTTGTACCGTTGTCCCAAACAGATATGTTTGATGGTAAACTATGAACATCCATCACACACACAATAATACACACACACATATAAGGGCTGTCAAAATTAATGCGTTAACGCAAATTCATTTTAACGTCACTAATTTTATTAATGTGTAATTAATGAAGCGCACATTTTCTGTTTGACCCATGGCCTAGCCCATTGTTGGAGAAATGTCCAACAATGGGGTCAACATAGCGACTCTGTCTCTAGACTTAGTGACATTTCAGACACCTTTAGAGACAAATCTAGCGGGTTAGGATGTTTGTGCAGATTAACATCTTGGAAGGGAGAGCTGATTACGTATTCTTAATTGGTCGCATTGTAGTCACTATATCATGTTTATTCCATTTTCTGACAACAGAAACAGTACAATATATCAGTTAAAATAATTTATTGAGAATTTAGCTGCATCAAAATCCAGCATGTGGGCACAGAGAGGCAACCATATGTAATAACAAATAATAAATGTACATTTGCATGTTCAGAAGAAGTGAGCAGCCCTGTCGTGCAAAATTGTAAACAGGTTTGTGTCAGTAAATTGCTCAGAGCAAAGAAAGAGAAGTAATGGGAACATGGAATTTATTTTTTTATGCGTCTAATAGACATGAACAAGTTATTTGAAAAACATCTATGACCTTTGAAACATGTCTAGTCTTCATGCTCTGTGTTGACTTTGAAACATGTCTACTCTTCATGCTCTGTGCTGTTTTACGGTTTCACTAATAATAAACATACATTTGCATAAAGCATCCATATTTTTCCATACCCATGTTGATTAGAGTATTAAAAACCGAAAGTATTAGTTTAAGGTACATTTAGAACTAATGCAAATGTGTGATTAAATTGTGATTAATCACGATGTAACTCATGACAATCATGCGATTAATTGTGATTACATTTTTGAATCAACTGGCCTCCATATACACATATAAAATGAACGCTACAAGTTGTTACATATATTATTTTAAGACGTTACGTATTACATACACACAGGGGTGTAGCAACTGGGGTGGGGGGTTGGGACGGGGTGTGGGGCGTCTTGGACACGTCCCCCGCACTTTGCACTTTTAGAAACGGGTAATTCTGTCCCCCGCTCTTCTTTGGCCCACCGCCAATATTTCCACCCACGTTCTATGATTTGTTACTTAGATTTGAGTGGACTAACATTCAGGCAATCTCAAGGCTAGTCATCTCTTGGGCGCGTCTTACATGAGTTTCTAATCTCCCGTTACACGATTCACGCGATCAAATCCCCATGTTATGATTTAACCTACTGTAACGCCGCATCAGGGCTCTACAGTGCGTGCATTTGCGACTGAAAACTACTGCGTGCGAGTCGACTATTAAAAAATATTTAGGAGCACCTGTGCCACTGACCCGATCAGCATATTTGTGTTTGCGCTGAGGAAGCTTCAAAGCTTTCTAACTTATTTGCTTTTGCAATTGAGTAATGTATCACAGACAGGCATATCCTCTCATTATAACAAAGTGTGGACAGAGAGTAGCCTAAATAAGAGATTCATTGTGCAGTGTAAGGATCGCGATGAACTAAGACATCAAATTGACAGCTTTGAATGACTATTAAGGGAGTTTGCAAATGTGATATTGATTTAATACAACCGTTAATTAAACAAGAAGTTAATATTAAGTGACTAATATTGTCTGACTACAACACTATGGCATTAATTTGCTCCATTACGTCAAGAAAATAGTTTCAAACAAAGTCTTCACTGTGCATCTCCATTTAAACACAGCAGTGTTTTGTTTATGAATGAACTGCGTTTATAAATGAATCTAGCGAGTCAATGATTCAATTACCCATTCAGAAAGACAGTCACGTACTTTGTTCCTGAATGAATCAGCTGTTCAAACGAATCAATTGAATGAATGATTCAGTGATCAAATCAGTTACTTGCCACCCTGCATACACATATTACAAATATAAATTAATCTTAAGAAAAAAAACACTTCAATATGCATTCTTTGAAAATTATTACTGTTTCTCAATTCACTTATTTCCACCAACTATTTTTCACCTAATAATAAACAAGTATACTAACTTTTGAAAGACTTTCTTTAAATCAATATGTGACGAGTGGGGCGGGGCCGAGAGCCGTGGGAACGGAGCGAGGCCGGTGGAGTGAATGATAATGAACGACACCTGCGCCACTCACCGGTCTCGAGTCCCACGGAGGAGCTCCGGAAGGAATAAAAGGAGGAGTGACAACAGTGGAAGACGAGAGAGGACCAGGCCTGGAATTTTAGTTTGTGTTTTGTGTGCGGCAGTCGGCCGTGAGGGGCTGCCGCGTTTCATTTGTTTGTTGGTTTATTTATTTGTTATTAAATATGTTAAATGTTCGCCGGTTCCCGCCTCCTTCCTTCCTTTACACGAACTTCATTACACAATAGTTTGAGAAATATGAGACGTATATTGTAGGATTACAAATTTAAGAATCTGTTTAAGATCTGCAGATCCTATATCCTGCTGTAACATTATATGCAAAACAAAGGTGATCTACACTGTATTGGGCATTTAATGTGAACATAATGGCATCTGTTTACAATATAGATTCTAGTGAGGGGTTCTGCTGGTGATCTGCTATGATCTTCCTGCCGAAAGTTAAAGACGTGCATTTTTACCCGTCTTTAGTTCTTGTGGCCTGGTGCAGCTTAAGTCATTTGGGTACTGCTATTTTTGGGGAGTAGGTTTGCTGAAACTCAAAGTCGGGGGTTGATTTCCTGAATTGTCTTAAGAAGTTTTGGCTGAGGCTGTACAAGGTAAACACCTTTAAGGACCGCCCACTGAATGCCTATACAATACAATGTGTATCTGTCTTAGTTAGACTTTTGGTGACTGCAGCGCAACGTAGCACATTCTCAATAAAGAACTCTGCTGAAGATACCCAAAAGGCTTCAGAGTTTTCTAACAATGTGTTAAGAAAACAATGTAAAGCAAGGTAATTATCACCCTAAAACACTGCCCACAGTTGGAGAAATGCACAATTGAGTTATTTGTTCTAATCGTGCAGCCCTAGTGTGTGTCTATGTGTGTTTTCACATTACCTGTCCAAGTGGAAAGCAGCAATTTCTGCATTATGCCGATCGTACCCTGCGTACGGCTCACCTTCAACCACATAATCTCTAGTGTACCTAATAAGAAGACAGTGAAGAAGATAAAGACATAAGATAAATAATTGAGAGAAAAGCAAAAGATGACAAAGATGAACATCAGTGTTTCCCACACATAGAATTTACCTGGGCGGGCCGCCCAGGTATATTAACGGCCGCCCAAGTATATTTGGTGACACATTTTTGTTTTTATTACTACTATTATCTCTTACACTTTTTTATCCTCCCGAGATAATGAAACCATCCGTGATCGATTAACTACTGGAAAATCTCCTCTTGCTCGTACTGCTCGTTCTGTGTGCTCGAGAACTGCGACACTCCCACAAACAACCTCCAGTGTTTCCCGAACGTTCATTTATTTGTGGCGGGCCGCAACAATATCCACCACCCGCTGCCATCAGCCCCTCGTCTCTCACACACGAGCGTGACTTTAGCACACTATTTAGCAACTTTGAGACCCTTTTGGCGGCGTTTTTTCCATAGCAGGTACATACTGACAAACCTAGCGACTTTTTTGAAGAAACTTTAGCTATATCATTCAGTTGGAAAATGTCTCCAGCACTGCCCCGTGAGTGCGAGGTCTGACTTCCGGCAGAGAGCCAACTCGTCGTCAGTAAATAATTTACAAACCAGCATCTGTCGCTTGCTGATTGTTTGGACCTTTAAATATGAACATAATTCGTCTGATAATAAGCGCATAATGTGTTACTCAAATGCAGCCAGTGCGCTGAATGAGACAAAACAGTAATATAGCCAAAACCACCGCATATAGTCACTTTTTAGTGTAAGTTAGATGTATATTAGATGCGATTATAAATCAGGATTTAAGGATTATAGTGAGAGTGATTCCTGGTTAAAATGCAGTATTAATGGGTTGTACTATTTATACTTGTTTTATGTATGACAACAGAAAATATAACGTGAACATCTTTATTGGGCATTCCGTTGTATTACAGTATGTGACATTTCATAGAGTAGAACAGATCTGAAGTGCCAAAACTTTGAAATGACATCATGAATATGCAAATTAATATGTGACGTCACCGGCCGCCACAAGTCTCACAAAATCCTGTGGGAAACACTGAACATACAAACATTGTTATCCATGTCCTAATGAATTCAGGTATAAAAAAGTGGCCAAAGTGGGCAAGCAATTAAAGCTTTCTCGTGCACAAATGTTAGTTTTTGTTTTAACGAGCTGTGAGATGATTTTGCTGGTCTCTTGGTTTAAATTTCTGTGGTGTTGCATTGTGTGTACAGGCCTAAAATTAATTTTCATTGTTACAAATTACAGTATACTGAACATCAGATATGTTCTGAATGGCTGTGATTGTGTGGTGTCACACAGCATCTTCGCATTTAGTGAGGATACTGTATTAGAGTAATGAGCTTAACTAGTCAAACCACTCCTAACATAAATGCACATGTACTGCTTCCTTGTTCCTTAAACAGCAGGATGAAGTAAGCAAATATAAGATTATATCAGTCTTACAATATAAACCAGACCTGATACCTTGACAGTATCCAACACACACAACGCCCACTTAAAGCAAGACCCGATTTTCAGAGACTGTTGTCGGGTAGCTTATTGAAAATTCTATATATTAAACCAAATCAAATAAAGTGACTATTACACACAGAGAAATCATGAATACTGTGGCCAAGCTGAGTTCACAGCTCGGAAACCTGAAATAACATTTTCCATTCCAGGATTAACTGAAGTTATTGAGATTGAGAGTATTGCAACACTTTTTTGTCAAATTATATGGGCATTTATTTTTTCACATAATTTTGAAACTACTAACACTGCAGTTTATTTAAAAAAAAAACTGCTTAAAAAGCTATATTATACTTTACTTAATCTTGCAAACCTCAAGCATTAAACACTAGCATAGCATTCCACTCAAAAAGTCTTGACTTTCTAACCTCTTATTTGGAAGATATCACACACTCCACTTAGATTGGCACATAATAGGATATAATGTGACGTGCCTGATTCGGATGTTTGGAATCAAAATGTTCAGTGCAGATGGATTGAAAAAGTTCAGTCTTCAGTTTTGAATTGCTTCCTGTTTGTATTACTGTTTTGTTTGTGTGTTGTTTTGTTATTACTGTTGTTACGCTCTTTCTTTGCTCCACATTGTTATGCACGGTCAGGTCTCTGAAAGGTGCTGTATAAATAAAAATGATTATTATTCATTCATTTCTTTTTCTATTTGAGTCACCGGCTTTTTCGTTCTCTAACTCGCTCACTCACGCTTCTCATTACTCTCCCTCTTTCTAAATCACTCACTTCTTTCAGTTTAACCTCATTCACATTCTCATTACTTTCTCTCTCTTTCGTTCCCCATCTTAATCATCCCTCTCCTTACCTCTTGGGTTTGAATACCACTTTCTGTCCACCATCGAGCACCAGTAGGGCTTTCAGCTGGGTGCCTTTATAGCCCACATCGGCCCTCTCCACGTGAGCGGTGGCCAGGGCGTTCAGCACGGCCGCTAGCTCGGGCGTTTCATCCGGGTACACCTCCCGCGGACCCACCCACTGGGCGGCCACTTCCCAGGGCGACTGCAGGGTGTGCGTGAGGCGAGCTCCCTTGGCCAGGGCCAGGCTGGCCTCCATCTTGCGAAAGGCCCGCAGGTCACGGCGGCTGGCGGCAGATCCCTCCCCTCCATCCAGCAAGAAAACCTTGGCCAGGCCGAGGAGAAAGAGCACAGCGCACAGCACCACCACACGCTGCTTCAGCTTCATCACCTCCCGCAGCCGGATGCCCACCGGTGGCCCACCACGCCTGAGTCTGCCAGGAGACACGCACTTACGCCTGGGGCATGGCACTGCCCGCTGTCTGACCAACACCACCACGGGTCAGGCAGGACAGGAGCGAGTCGAACCACCAGAATGATAAAGAGTGAGGACGGATGACACTTCCTGTGAGAAGAGAGAGAGTGGTTGTCCTTTTCAAGGAATAGATTTGTTGGAAATGTACTTAGGTCTCAGGCCATGCAACATGTGAGTTTGTTTCTTCATCAGAACAGATTTGAAGAATTTTAGCATTACATCACTTGTTCACCAATGGATCCTCTGCAGTGAATGGGTGCCGTCAGAATGAGAGTCCAAACAGCTGACAAAAACATAATCCACAAGTAATCCACACCACTCCAGTCCATTAATTGATGTCTTGTGAAATAAAAATCAGTGTTTTTGTAAGAAACAAACTATCAATATCCCAATTCAGGTCTTGAGAGTCTCTACTAATGAGCTGATGATCTGAATCAGGTGTGTTTGATTAAGATGACATGGAAAACATGCAGGGTTGGCGGGCCTCCAGGAACGTGGTTGAGAACCACTGGTTTTATGTTAAAACATCTTGATAGATTTGTTGCTTACTTTTCACTTCACAGGACATTAACTGATAGAGACACAAACTGGAGTCATGGTGATTACTTGGGAATTATTGTGATGTTGTTATCAGCTGTTTGGACTCATTCTGACGGTACCCATTCACTGCAGAGGATCAAGTGAGCGAGTGATGTAATGCTAAATTTCAGTGAAGAAAAACTCATCTACATCTTGGATGGGCTGAGAGTACATTTTTAAACTATTCCTTTAAAAGCACAATCTTTCACTCAGAACAGATCTACTTTTATTTTACTGTATGACTGCCGTGAGTCAACACAGACAGACATGACGCTGACAGGCATAGAATAAAATCAGAGCACTTCACATAAGAGCACTCACTGACGCAGGAGAGCTTCCTCAGTTATGTTCCTCAGCGTTGGTTGTGTCTACGTTTGTGCCACTTGTGTTTAACGTGACAATCTCTCGCACACGCCAACTCAAATCCTCCTAACATATGATTTGGAGTCCAGCCTGGTGTTGTGTGGAGGGTGGGGCGGCCACCTGTCTGCTCGGGTGTGTCTGGTCTGTTACTGTCTGGGCGAGTCTGGTTTCTGTGGCACCTCGGAGCAAAATCTTGAACTACCTAAAATAGACAATACGAATACAAAGCTTCTGTCACATCAATAGTTCCAGGTCGGTGAAAGCATTCTAGATCTATTTGTTTATTCAAAACACATACATCTATTCTGAGATGAGCATGTTTTTAACATCTGGATTAAAATGTCATTTTTATATTTTTTCAAAAACATCAGGGTTATAAAGCTGTCCTGATATAATAACAAAAACGCATTAAAAGAATTAGATTCTTACATCTTATTAAATAGGCATAAACAAATAAGTAGGCATAGGCAAATTATTATGCATAATAATTATTTTTTAAGAAAATATTTTAACACAACCGTTTGACAGATCATTTATATTTGAAAATATTACAAATAATGCAATGTGGTTAAGACTTCCCAAAAACAATATTAGTTTAAAAAAAATACTTTGTTTAAAAAAATATTGGTAAAAGAATTAAGAACTTGACATATAATTTTTTATTTATTAATTAATTAATTTGATCAAAAATACAGTAAATAACTTGTATAGTAATAATATTGAATATTATTATTAATACATAAAATAGCTATTCTATTTGAATATATTTTAAAGTAGAATGTATTCCTGTAATGGCAAAGCTGAATTTTGTGATGCTTTATTTTGGTAACGTTTTTACTGTCACAATTTAATGCATCCTTGCTAAAAGCATAAAAGAATTAATAAATAAATAAAACTGATGAATTTTACTCTAAATGGCTCACATTCAAGGACATCTTAGACTAACACCATCTTATAACAACAAACAGAGGCCATAATTCAATTTCAGTATAAATTAAAGATTTATTCAAACATACACCCAAACATAGCAAACTTCAAAACCTTTAGCTCCACTGATCACAAAAGGACAAACTCAACAACATCTCAACAAATGCCAGCAATCAATATGCATAGCCTCAATCACATGCAACATTCCTCAAGCATCTCAGAGTCAACATTAAAGTAAAAGAGCCGCCCAAGCAGCAGCAGCAGAATCTCGGCTCAAACAGACTGCAGTGCTGAGCCCTGCTAACACAGAGCAACACTCTCTCAACACTTCCTGATCTCAGCCTGGGGCTTATCTGAGTCTGAGAGCGCTGCCACACCAAAGACTTCTACTAAACACACATACACGTTTACTACTGTGCTCTGCTCTCTTATATCTTGTATGTGAAATCAGCCCACTCATGACAACAGAATAAAGGCAGACTTTTGGCAGACATCCACAAAACACATTGCTTTGATAATAGAACATTACATGAGACAAAAATCACAATGCAATGTTTTTTTTTCTAATGCTATATCGATCTGCATTGATACTCTCTGGTGCCTTTGTGAAGAGCAAAAATAGACATTTCTTTAGACTGGAGTCACATGACAAGTGCTCATCCAAGGCTCAATAATAAGGATGTTATGGAGTCAGTTTGAGAGCTTCCACTAAATCTTATGTGCATGCACTTTTATACATTGTAAACATATAAATGGGTTTTGTGTGATGCACTGAATGTTGTTGTCGTGAATTCTGGTTAATTTAAATACGCCGCCAAGGTCAAGGGATCTGTCATGGAGTTTCATTATAGCTGTATAACTTCCAGCTATTATAGCAGTTGGGCTTCTCGAATTGGTTTGGTTCAGTGGTATTCCAAGAGTGCCGATATTTAGTCCAAATGAACATTTCACTAGTGTTCTGGACCAGAGTATATGTGAGCAGAGAGACGTGAAATCTGAGTGTTCAAAAGATTGGTCTCTTTTGCTCACCAAGGGCACATTTATTTGATCAAATGTAGAGTAGAACAATAATATTTGTACAATTCCAAACAACCGTTTCTATTTGAATATATTTTAAAATGCATTCCTGTGATGCAAAGCTGAATTTTTAGTATCATTACTCCAGTCTTCAGAGTCACATGATCTTTAAGAAATCATTTTGATGATTTGCTACTCAAGAAATTCTTATTCTAAAGTATTTATTATTATTATTATCAAAGCTGAAATCAGTGGTGTTGCTTACGTGTTTACTGAACCCGTCACACATTGATTATTAAAGATTGCTCAATAAATAGAAAATGCAAAAGAACAGAATTTTCAATAGAAAATGTATATTTCAATATTTAATGTATTTATTAATTTTGGTCAATTATATGTTTCTTGCTGAATAAAATATGAATTTCGTAAGTACTGAATACAAAAATTTGAACAGTAGTTTATGTAACCGATGTTGTGAAATTGCTTAATAAAGAAATACAATGTGTGCGTGTATGTATATATATATATATATTTTTTTTTTTTCTTTTATGGATCCTTTCCACAGAATGTGATGTGTCCCTACAGCTCCACATTTTAGCTATTTTTTATAATGTAAATTTATAATAATATACTTTGTATAATATTACCTTGGCATTAAATTGCAGTAAACTAGTTAACTCTGCTGCATGCGTGTTTCTAACACAGCGCATGAGGGAGTGACAGCAAAATCCTTCTCTTTTCTGACAACTGTAATCAATCTCCCTCAGATTTGTCCTCTTTTAGAAAGTCATAGAAACACTATCTTGTCTGAACACTACCTTGCACTGTTTGGCCTTTACTCAAGTGATCGGTCTGAAGACATGTCTCTCATCAGCAGACAGGCAGGTGAGCAAGTGTACATTCATCATGAGGCTGGGTGGACCGCCTGCAGCACATCCTGGCCACGCAGGCACTAATGACACACAATCAGCCATTTATATGAACTCCCGCTACACGCTAACACACCTACTACACAAACAGCTTTAAGTTATACATGCAAATAACGCTACACCAGCTTTTACATGTAAGACGGTCAGTAAGGCGCCGCTCGACTGACAGGACTGCTGCTGTGAAGCGTCTGAACACACCTAATGCTGACTTTTATTACATTTAAAGTAACCGGTTGACATAAAACGAGTTTGTTTAGCAACTAAAATGAATAGTGAAAGTGTGTCAAATTAAGCCCTCACGCCATTCTAAGTAAGTTAATTTAGGAGCGAGAGTGCTAACCACGGTTAGCCAGCTAACGTTAGCTCATAATTCCCTCGTTTTCTTCATATTATAGCGATAAAATAACCGAAGATATAATCCATCGACACAGTTCTGAGCTCACCGTAGGTGTACCTCTATATATGAGTGTCTTCAGTAGCTGTTCGTGAGTTGAAGTCCTAGTTTTAGTCACAGCATATCCGCACGGCTAACGTTAACAGTGAAACAGTGACATTTAAATGCATCGACTCACCCTTGCGCTACTAACGAAACATTTCAACAGAAAAACCCCAAAGCGTTCAAGATACGTTTATCGTCAATATCCAGCAGCTTGTGGGTCATGCTCCATTCATTGCTGCTGCTGGCTGTGTTTGTGTGTCTGATTCTCTGTGGCTCTTCCTGACTGCGTGAACAAACACAACACACACACCAGCAAACCCTCCGTGTCTTAAAGTGAACACGGTCTGCTAATGTTCATGCGTGTGGGGCATAAAAGAGAATTCAAAATAATGGCAATTACAACTATAGGCATCGTGCGACGTTTTTCCCCTGTAAGAATTCCGGTAGAGATGTTTCAAATGTCACAAATTTCGCACAAAAACGATACACTCTAATGTTTCAGGAGTTTAGGACACAGTATAGAAGATGCTTATTCAATAACTGTCTTATTTTCTATTTGTGTTTATGTGCATGTCTTATCCATTTATGTATTTATTTTTTAATATGAACTATATTATATATATATATTATACATATTATATTACAATCTATATTTAAGTAGTGACCTCAAAGTAAAAAGCAAGTTCCCTTTCGATATTTCACTTGTACTGCTTCGGAGACGCTGTATGGAAAACGTATGTTTTCTTCTTCAACTGAAGCCTATTTAAATCACGCAGTTATAACTGCAAGTGGATTGGCTCCTGTAGGATTAAAAAAACGAACCAATGTATGGCGGTGGAGCACGAGCCAATGGCTATGCAGCCCGCCAAAACAGGAGGGGCATCTGGCTATATACAGGTGCTGCTCATATAATTAGAATATCATCAAAAATTTGATTTATTTCACTAATTCCATTCAAAAAGTGAAACTTGTGTAATGTACACATTCATTCCACACGGACTGATATATTTTAAGTGTTTATTTCTTTTAATTTTGATGATTATAACTGACAACTAATGAAAACCCCAAATTCAGTATCTCAGAAAATTAGAATATTACTTAAGACCAATACAAAGAAAGGATTTTTAGAAATCTTGGCCAACTGAAAAGTATGAACATGTAAAGTATGAGCATGTACAGCACTCAATACTTAGTTGGGGCTTCTTTTGCCTGAATTACTGCAGCAATGCGGCGTGGCATGGAGTCGATCAGTCTGTGGCACTGCTCAGGTGTTATGAGAGCCCAGGTTGCTCTGATAGTGGCCTTCAGCTCTTCTGCATTGTTGGGTCTGGCATATCGCATCATCCTCTTCACAATACCCCATAGATTTTCTATGGCGTTAAGGTCAGGCGAATTTGCTGGCCAATTAAGAACAGGGATACCATGGTCCTTAAACCAGGTACTGGTAGCTTTGACACTGTGTGCAGGTGCCAAGTCCTGTTGGAAAATGAAATCTGCATCTCTATAAAGTTGGTCAGAAGCAGGAAGTATGAAGTGCTCTAAAACTTCCTGGTATACGGCTGTGTTGACCTTTGACCTCAGAAAACACAGTGGACCAACACCAGCAGATGACATGGCACCCCAAACAATCACTGACTGTGGAAACTTTACACTGGACCTCAAGCAACGTGGATTCTGTGCCTCTCCTCTCTTCCTCCAGACTCTGGGACCCTGATTACCAAAGGAAATGCAAAATTTACTTTCATCAGAGAACATAACTTTGGACCACTCAGCAGCAGTTCAGTCCTTTTTGTCTTTAGCCCAGGCGAGACGCTTCTGACGCTGTCTGTTGTTCAAGAGTGGCTTGACACAAGGAATGCGACAGCTGAAACCCATGTCTTGCATACGTCTGTGCGTAGTGGTTCTTGAAGCACTGACTCCAGCTGCAGTCCACTCTTTGTGAATCTCCCCCACATTTTTGAATGGGTTTTGTTTCACAATCCTCTCCAGGGTGCGGTTACGATGTTATGTTCGGTTATGGTGGGCTGCACAGCCATTGGCTCGCGTGTCACCACCGTGCATTGTTTTTTTTATCCTACACAAACCAATTGACGTGCAGTTATAAGTGCGTGATTGAAATCGGCTTCAATTGAAGAGGAAAAAAAAATGTTTTCCCCATACAGCGTCTTCGACGCATATCTCAGGGAACCGAGGTTATGATAGTAACTGAGTACGTTTTTTATGGCTGTGCTTTAAAATTAATTGCTCATAATCTTAATTGAAGTGAAGAATTTAGAAAGTCTTACAGTAATCAGCATTGAGTACTACTGTAAGGTTAAGCTGCCTGCTTTAAATGTTTGAAAATGATTAACAGTTTGAACATCCTTTAGAAATTTATAAAACTAATCAAAATGTAATCAGTTACATTACTTTAATAAAAGTAAGGTAACTTGTGCTCTGTAATCCATTACGTTTCCACATTAACCATAACCAACCAGTTTTGGTTTTCATTGACTTCCGTTATATAAAGAAACAAAATAAAACAGATCTTGATGCATTTTTTTTATCTTGATATTTTTCAAAATATATTGAAGGACATGAGGGTAAGTTCATGGTAGGATTAACATTTTTGGTTAAACTACCCCTTTAAAAGCATAATTTACCCCAAATGTGAAAATGTTAGCATAATTTAACTTTTTTTAAGAATGTGGGTTAGCAAACAGTTTCTGGTAGCCATTTACATACATATTAAGAAAAAAACACACTATGCAAATCAATGGCTACCAGCAACTGTTTGGATACACAACATTATTCAAAAATATATTTTGTGTTTAGCAGAATAAATAAATTAATACAGGTTTAGAACAACTTGAGGGTGAGTAAATTATTTTTTTGCATTAACTATCACTAACCCTTCTTTATTCAAAAACAAAAAAATCTGTCATCAATTACTCATCCTTGTGAGTCATGCTCTTCCAAACCGTCATTTATTTATTTCTCCCCGTCTAATTGTCTGAAATTGAACAAAGCTAAATTGAATCGTCAAGCCAGAACATAACATAAAAAAAGATATTTAGTGAATGATTAATTTGTCGATTCCTCACAATAAACTCTCATGATTTCCATTCATTCTTAGAGCATGACAGCAGTAGTCCCCACCCTCTGCCATTAGCCTGGGGAATAGTTGCAAAAGTACTTTTGTGTTTACTGCAAAACAAAACATATCTAGGGAAGCCCTTTTTGAGTAAAATGTAGCTTTTTCACACCAAAGGATATCAAAAACATTCTGTCCTCCTCCACCTCCCTATCTATATTCCTTGAGCAGTACACTGTAAATGCAGCTAAAAATACCAAGACAAAGGATAACACATTTGAAAATGGAGCAGCACACCTGTAGAGATATATAAATAATCACTTATTTTACTTTAACAGTATAGACTACAGAGTTGTAGCACTAGTTTAGGTTTGCAAGCACACACAGATGTTCAGAATCAAATATAGCATATCGCTTGTAGTATATACACTGTGCAACAATACATATTAGATATATGGTACATTGCTGTCACATGACCTCAGTGTTCCATGAAAACAAAAAAAAATGAACTGATCAAAGATATATTACAAGTCATGATAATTACTTTTTGAGTGCCTTGCTGTAATTGCATTCATATGCAATTCTGAACAAAGCCACATCTTCAGCCAAAAGATGACACAGGGACCACTGGATTAAAAAACAAACAACCAAAAGTGTTTATTAGTTTTATCCTGTCTGTAACCCAGGAGCACATCTCTCAGGTCAAAGGTCACAGCGCTACCCTGGGTCATGGGTCCCAGCCAGTGTGGGGTCAGACAGAGGTTATAAGGTGGGTGGGAGTAGGTGACACAGGATGGCACAGAGTGAAACGCGCACACACACACACACACACACACACACACACACACACACACACACAAGCAAATTCATTTCTTAAACAACTCACTATAAATCTGTATCAGTCTGTTGTAATACACCACCACATAAAACAAGTGATGCGGTGAAGTTCAAACAGCTAAAGAAAGTGGCAGGGAAGATGAGAAGTCCATCTGTCAATATCATGTGTGTGCATGATATCATATGCATTGTACATATAAAGACAGTGAAACCGAATAGTACGTCGGAGATATAGATAATCTCACTGAAAAGACATAACACATTAACTGTAAAGGAAAAAAGACAAACCAGCAACAACAAAAATAACATTTATCATTACTGTAGTTAGGGGGGAAAACATCCATGAAATAAATTTCATGAACAATTTCATTAAAACAATGTCATTATTGTTCTCAAAAAAGAGAAACAGAGAGAGAAAGAGATGTAGTGTGAAATAAACAACTGGAACAAAAACAATACAGAAAAGGTCCAAAAATGTATTAGATAACAGAAGCAGCTTAATCAAATTTCCCACCGTTCTTGTGTCTCCATTTATTAACCATACACAGTTTTTAGCTCAAACTATTTCATAACGTCAACCCTCATCCGAACGTTTAGAGAAGAAAAAAAAAACTAGAAAATGCCACAGAACCAACAGTATCATAATTTACTTTGGTCCAAGTCCCTGTTGGAAAAGGCTGGAGACTTGTCAAGATGCAGAACTCATTTCAGTAAAATGTCTGGCGTGATGTTCCCCTACGTTTATTAAGAAAAATTCCCATTTCAACACCTTTCTTCTTCAACTCTTGGTGCCAAGTTCATGTGGTTGGGCAAGATCTTCTGAAACTTCTCTGCCTGTGCTTTCACAACAGCTCAAATCCAGCCTCACGGTACTTTCACAGCTTGAACCAAAATAACATTCATGTTCATTTATCATGTAAACACTTCGTCGACAGCGTTTCGAGTGTCTCTTTTTGCTGATTGACTCCCATAGCTTTTTTCCCCTCATCGTTTATGTGGCAGAGCTCCATTTGGCTTTTCTTTACAACCCAAAGTGCTAATACCTGATATTAAAGGCTCAGAACAATACAAACGCATGTAAACAAAAACTACCCCAGATCAGCTAACCTGTCATAACCAGCATTTCTCAAATGTCTCAATATTGCCTGTGCTGGACGCCCCATTTTCTATAAAATCCTTCCTTTTAGGTCAAAGATACCTTACAAAAATATTGTTTTAAGAAGACAAGCAATGCAAGATGGCCAGTTTCCCATCCTCTCCCTCAGTATCCAGTCATCTCCACTCAAATCCCACACAAAAAACACCACAAAGGAAATGGCGATAACTTGTTTTTGAAGTCTGGCGGAGTATAAACCAGTAGCCAACTTCTCCATTACCGTTTTTTCATGTCAATTTGGTTTATTATTGTAGGTCAAATAAAAACATTGCAGCACATCGACACTCTGGAAGAAGTTTCTTGCAATCATCATCCAAGCAAAGTTGGATTCATGTCCTTTATTACCCAAGATCTTCCCATTTGAAAAACGACTTTAGAACAGTAGAGCTGAGCCTGGAAAGACACAATGGTCCGTGAAATACAGAAGAACAGGAGGATCAAGTGAAATCGAAAGATAAAGATGGACCCATTTAATCGAACGTCTTGAGACATCCTGGTCTGGCGGGATAAGGCCCCCTTGCTCTGTTACGCCTCAGAACGCTAATCGTTAGTTCTGAGCTTAAAAGACAACATCTCTTGTTCCCAATAGAAAGTGATAAAGCTGTTCTCTAAATTGAGCAAACAGAAAATGTTATGGCTCAACGAGTAGTCAAGTCGAGGTGGCGTTACTTTCAAAATGAAAACGACAAAAACATACATAACGTGTTAATGTAACAGACAATTAAAATAGCCTAGACATGTGCAACTATCCCAGTAATACTGAAATAAAACAAACAAATAAAACCACATTAAAGCAAAAGACAAGCAAATAGCAGTGGGCCATTGATGCAGACAAAACACAAGCAGTGCCTTATCTCCTGCTCCGATTCCCACCGTTCACACTATTCCACTGAAAAAAAAAGAAATAAGAAATATGAGACTAAATACAAGTTTGAGGATGTAAACCAACTGACGTCTGTGCCTACTAACATTCACAGCTTGAAAAGTGTGTTTACGTAGGTGTGTCCTCATAAACGACTCAAAAAGCCAACACACAATGCTTTTACTGTTTGACTGAACCGGCGTGCTTATTGCAGATGTTTTGAAGCTGTACGAGTCTTACCATAAAGGAGTGGCTTCAAACATCTTGTTGTTCCTGTTTGATGAGCTCTTCCATTCTCAATCTTTTCTTCCTACACACACTAATTTTGAACATCTTGGGTGCCTTCAAGCAAAACAAACATGTTTGTGTGTGTGTGTGTTGGTATGAGCTAAAAAAGAAGGTGGGAGAATCCATAAAAGAGCACAGAAGTTGAATATAAACATTCAGAAGATAAAGAGTTTCTCTTCATCTGGAATTCGTTGAGTATCGGAGCCCTTTCTGGATGTGTTTTAATAAATGAGGGACTTCCATTTGCTGCAGCTGAACCGGTTTGTGGAAAATCTTGTGTCATGCTTGCATTAGCCTAACTCAAGTGTGTGAAGACACAATCAATGTTTTGTGTAGAGCCGGAGAGTTTCCTGGGTGTGTTTGGTTAAAGGAGGAGGAGCACTGATTAGATTTACAACCATAAAACTCAAACAACAAACAAGGTAAAGAAGGTGTAAACAAACTACATGAAGAGTCCTTCAAGAAGAGCCCAAGAAGAATCCAAGTTCTTCGCTTTCTGGGAATCAGCTGGAAGATGCAGGAAGTGTAAATGAATGTAGAAGGAAGAAGGAATCGGGTTATTTTCAGGTCAAACCAGTGGAGGGGGCACCGTTGCTGCTGGGGGAATCGCATCGCTCTCTCTTTCTCACACACACACTCACACACACACACACACACACACTCTGCTTGTTAAGACAGTGGTGCTCGAGGAGTTTGCTGAGGGGGGTTCAGGCTGGGTGATGGCAGTGGAAAAGCTCCAATGCACACAAAGCTCAAGTCATTTGCTCTTTTATTTGTCTCTGCCCTCTTCTCCTTCCCCAGCGATCTTCATATTCCTCTGCTCTCCTGTCATCCAGCTGCTCTTGAGCGCTCCCCATGTGTTTGATTCGCCCTGGTCCCACTCATTCGAAGGACATTAGATTCGCTGGGACCTGAAATGGAAAACGAGAAAGTGACAATGAGAAAATCTGAAAGTGATATGCATGATTTCACAAGATCCTGTACCGATATCTACTAGCCTATTCTATTCTAGTTGAGATGGTGAATACTGTAATCCACGAGGTCCTTTCATTAAATGTCTATTCCAGCAAAAGTCCAAAGGCTTGAAATATCTTACAAATTCAAACAAATGCAATGTTTAGAATTATAACCAATTATAAGTATTTGAGTGCAATCAAAATATGCATCAACTAGTGTCTGCAAATGTATAACATGTATTAATATAATTAAAAATGAAAGATTTATTTAATGATCTTTCAACTAAATACGTTCTCTTCATCAAAACATCCTGGAATTTTTTTTATCACTGTTTCCACAAAACTATTAAACAGCACAACTGTTTTCAACATTAATAAAAAATAATATATGTTTCTTGCAAATCAGCCTGTATGAATGCTGCTGAAAATTCAGCTTTGCATCGCATCAATAAATTACATTTAAAAAACTTTAAAATAGAAAGTTATTTTAATAATATTTCACACAATATTTATATCTTCATTATATTTATATTATTATATTTTTTGTTATTATTTATGTTGTATTCATTGTAAATTAATTTAAAGGTCCCATGAAATCAAAAGTTTTTTGGGTGTTAGTATCACTATGTTAGTCTTAAGGTTATCTATATGCCAGTGTGCTCCAAAACATTTAGAAGATATAAGCATTCAAAGCTTGTAGTTCGTCACTTCCGCAAAAACGGCTCAACATTTATTTATTTTTTGACTTCACATCATATTTCATCTTCTCATCAAACTTTCTGTCCAATCAAATCCTCTCTAGAATTCGAAGCGCCCGCCCCCTACACTATAAATAGACGCTGAAGCCGCGGCTGAAATAGGTCACTTGTTCACATAATTAGGATTTTCTGTACGGTGAATGGCACGGGACGCTCTACAGAAAAATGCTATATTTTTTAGCAATATGGATGAGACTGTGGCTGTCATATCCTGTCAAATGCAGCTTTACAGAGCTCCACGGCTCTGAACAGCTTTAGCCAAAGCTGTGATATAGACGAATGCTATTGGCTATTTTAAAAAGGGGTGGGGGCTGCTTGATATGTCCCGCCCTGTCTTCCTGTTTCAGTTAAAATGACGTCAACACATAGAATAACGCTGTGTGTTTCAAAGCATTTCAGGGGACATTTAAGTTTAATTTAGTACTTCAAAATGAATTCATTATTCATAAATAAATAACTCTCTCTCACACACACACACACACACACACACACACACACACACACACACACACACACACACTACAGGCTCATATTTAAAAAAAAAGGCCATAATAATAATTCCTGTAGTTCTAGCTTGCAATGCAGTTAACATCTTTTTATAAAAGAGCAGCTTGATTGTATTTTAACCCTTGTAAATAGTGAATAGCTCATTTCAAACAAGCTTCTCCAACACTGCACTTGAAGGAAGTTTCTAGTAAAATTCAAGCACTAGAGGGCAGTGGCATCACTCAGTTTAATCAAGACCTAAACACCTGCTGATGGAACATGGTTTTATAGGTCAGTCTGACCCATGAACTTGGAAACAGGTTTCAAAGCGCCATTATGTGAAATGCTTTTAATTGAATAAATCCCACTGAAACAGTGAGTGATTTGCTGCTTCAAAACCGAAGGGTAGAGCAAAATGTTCCCACATTTATTGAACCCAAACGATTTCAACACAATAGCATCTCCCAAGGAGCAATTCACATCTACAATTTAGCTTAGCCTTCGCATGGAAACGCTCTGAACATTAAGTGCACACCGAAGGGCACTGAATGGCTTATATGGTGCATTTTTTTCTACAAAGAACACTGTGAGATAAAAATGCTCTGAGCTGAATAATTTAACACACAAACACACACACGTATGCGCACACACTCACCGGTTGCCTGTTGCTTTGACAAGCTCCACTCAAGTGTTTGAACCACAGCAGAGCGTTCATTCTGTTCCCTGCCTGGAACTTATACGAGTTTCCTGATGCACACACACACATACACAAAAAGATAACTGCAGAAAATTGCATATTATCATGAACTAATTCTTAGTATCGACTGAGCAGATGTTTTGTAACAGGCTTTATTTCAGTGATAGGTCATGTTTCTTTGATCAAAACTTGTGATTGGTTGCTGTCCGAGTACAAGGCTTGTGATTGGCTGTCTCACCATGCTCCGAGTCGGTCAGCAGGAAGACGTCGGGATGCTCTGGGTCGTCTGCCATCATGGCCATTAGGCCCAAAACAGAAATACTTTTGCTGGCGGTAGACTTGAACTGTGAAAAATAGTCAAAAAATGTACATGCTTTTGGATTATTATTATAGTTTTAAGTCGATATAACATTTTAATTAAAACATATTAATTGCCTTGCAATTTGTACAGAAATGTATTACATTAATTTGAAATACTGTTATTATTATTTGTATTAAGAGCTGAACAATGCTTCTAATCGTTTTTAATATAAACATTTTAATTACATATTAATAATTTATAAAGACATTCATTTAACTTGAAATACTACAGCTATTATTATTATTAAAAATGAGAATTACAGTCAAAACATTAAAAAGTGTCTAATACTATTTTTGTTTTAATAAACACTTACAATTTTTACATTTTAATAACAAATATCAATTTGTACAATGTTTTTTATTTATATTTAATTATATATTATTATTCAAATGCTTCTAATCAAATAATAATACATTGCATTATAAGTATTATTGAAATGTTTTTTAATTTTGAAATTGTATTAATTTATTATTATAATACTGAAAATAAAATAACTGGAAATTAGGGTTAAAATATTGACTGTTTCTGATCAAATTTGTATTTAATATAAATATTTAATTACTAATTATATCACATGGCATTACAATTCTTAAAGAAACATTTATATTGAAAAAATACTATTATTATTACTACTTCCTATTGTTATTATTATTTAATTCATTCAATTGAAAAATGAACCTCAATTTAACTGTTTTATATAAGTATATCCACAAGATTTTGAGCACAATCCTGAACACACATGTCTCAAGTGTCAGCGTAAGCAAGTAGCTTTGTGTGGATAAACTTCTGCTAGGCTGCATTTACACTGCAGAAATTCCGATTTTTCAGACGACATGCTTACATTTCTTTTAAAAGTGACCCGTATCCGATGTGTGATGTGTCATGTGTCATGTGATGGTCACAGTAGCCTAATAATGTAGTCTATTAACTATGCATAAAAACCTGTCTGTATCTGGCTCAGCGCCAGTCAGTGAACGCAGATTTGAATTTAGCAGCTGATGTTATGATGCGCTAAACGATTTAATAAAGCTGGTGTGATTGTATAAAATATAGAAAATATTATTCTGAACTGTTTTGTTTTTTGTTAGCTTTTCGATGACGTAGGAGTCGCATTTGAAGGGGAATATTTGATCTGACCGCTTACACGGCAGGCGCAAATGCACATATCCGATTCATTTCCATGTATGAATGAGGCCTGAAACCGATCGAAGAATATCAGAATTCATGTGACTTTTTCCTGCTTACACTGTCGTGGGCCATATCCGATCTGTGCCACACCGGAGGAAAACAAATCGGAATTGGGTCACTTGAACTATGCGGTGTAAATGCGGCCGTAGTGCACAGGAGCTGGTCATATAATTAGAATATCATCAAAAAGTTGATTTATTTCACTAATTCCATTCAAAAAGTGAAACTTGTATAATGTATACATTCATTCCACACAGACTGATATATTTCAAGTGTTTATTTATTTTAATTTTGATGATTATAAGTGACAACTAATGAAAACCCCAAATTCAGTATCTCAGAAAATTAGAATATTGTGAAAAGGTTCAATATTTAAGACACCTGGTGCCACACTCTAATCAGCTAATTAACTCAAAACACCGGCAAAGGCCTTTAAATGGTCTCTCAGTCTAGTTCTGTAGGCTACACAATCATGGGGAAGACTGCTGACTTGACAGTTGTCCAAAAGACGACCATTGACACCTTGCACAAGGAGGGCAAGACACAAAAGGTCATTGCAAAAGAGGCTGGCTGTTCACAGAGCTCTGTGTCCAAGCACATTAATAGAGAGGCGAAGGGAAGGAAAAGAAAAAAAGTGTACAAGCAATAGGGATAACCGCACAATGGAGAGGATTGTGAAACAAAACCCATTCAAAAATGTGGGGGAGATTCACAAAGAGTGGACTGCAGCTGGAGTCAGTGCTTCAAGAACCACTACGCACAGACGTATGCAAGACATGGGTTTCAGCTGTCGCATTCCTTGTGTCAAGCCACTCTTGAACAACAGACAGCGCCAGAAGCGTCTCGCCTGGGCTAAAGACAAAAAGGACTGAACTGCTGCTGAGTGGTCCAAAGTTATGTTCTCTGATGAAAGTAAATTTTGCATTTCCTTTGGAAATCAGGGTCCCAGAGTCTGGAGGAAGAGAGGAGAGGCACAGAATCCACGTTGCTTGAGGTCCAGTGTAAAGTTTCCACAGTCAGTGATGGTTTGGGGTGCCATGTCATCTGCTGGTGTTGGCCCACTGTGTTTTCTGAGGTTCAAGGTCAACCCAGCCGTATACCAGGAAGTTTTAGAGCACTTCATGCTTCCTGCTGCTGACCAACTTTATGGAGATGCAGATTTCATTTTCCAACAGGACTTGGCACCTGCACACAGTGCCAAAGCTACCAGTACCTGGTTTAAGAACCATGGTATCCCTGTTCTTAATTGGCCAGCAAACTCGCCTGACCTTAACCCCATAGAAAATCTATGGGGTATTGTGAAGAGGAAGATGCGATATGCCAGACCCAACAATGCAGAAGAGCTGAAGGCCACTATCAGAGCAACCTGGGCTCTCATAACACCTGAGCAGTGCCACAGACTGATCGACTCCATGCCACGCCGCATTGCTGCAGTAATTCAGGCAAAAGAAGCCCCAACTAAGTATTGAGTGCTGTACATGCTCATACTTTTCAGTTGGCCAAGATTTCTAAAAATCCTTTCTTTGTATTGGTCTTAAGTAATATTCTAATTTTCTGAGATACTGAATTTGGGGTTTTCATTAGTTGTCAGTTATAATCATCAAAATTAAAAGAAATAAACACTTGAAATATATCAGTCTGTGTGGAATGAATGTGTACATTACACAAGTTTCACTTTTTGAATGGAATTAGTGAAATAAATCAACTTTTTGATGATATTCTAATTATATGACCAGCACCTGTATATGTGTATTGGATAGTGACATGTGCGTCTCATTAACACTGATAATGTGTGATAGCTGATGATGTCCTGCATCTCATTATCTAATGACTGCGAACAGCTGCCCTCCTTCAGCACTAAACCCTGACTAATCAGCCATCCGGCATGCTGTGGTTCGCATCCTTCCTGGCTCCAACAACTCTTCCTCCCTTCTCTACACCTCCAGGACAGCATTACATCTCTACAAACGCCACCCATGGCTTTCTGTCTGATTGAGTCCATTCAGCGTAACTGTTCCTGGCTCACAGGATCCCTGTGTCTCCCAAACTCTCCTGCTGGACGGTATTAGAATGAGCATTCTCCCATCAGTGATTATGTGATGACGCATCGGGCTGCAGGACACGGTGATGCTCTCTTCCTCTCACGTGAAGAGTGTCATCATTTCATCAGCTTCAGATGGACCACCCGTGGACTGTACAAAGCATACTGTTCTCTAAAAACCAGCAAGTTCAAATCTCACAGGCAAACCACTACAAAACGTGGGAATGAGGCGCTCTAGGTTTTATTAGTCCAACGTGCGACTATGAAAAGATTTATGTTAGGAACACCACTTTGTACATCGTTACCTTTTTTTATAATATTGATTCTCAGAAGAATCTAAGTGTTTTTTTTTTTTTACTGTATTACATAAAATTGACTAAAAAAAGGATAGAAAAAGTAGTCCAAACATTTTTTTCTTGAAATAAAGATAAAATAAATTATTTATTTAACAGGGACATAATAAATTGATCAAGTGTGATGACAAATACATTTATTTATGTGAATATATATATATATAAGTTTGAATTTGAAACTAATGCCATTCATTTGAACTTTCTATTGATCAAAGAAAAAAAATCATGATTTTCACAAAAATATTAAGCAGCACAACGGTTTTAAAATTAATAATAATAATCATACATTTCTTGAGCATCAAATACACATATTAGGATGATTTCTGAAGGATCATATGACACTGAAGACTGAGTAATGCTGCTGAAAATTCAGCTTTGCATCACAGGAATAAATTACATTTTAAAATATATTCAAAAAGAAAACTTATTTTAATTCGTAATGATATTTCAGTTTTTACTGTAGTTTTGATAAAATAAATGCAGCCTTGATGAGACTTCTTTCAAAAACATTAAAACTCTTGCCTCACTGAAACAGTTTTGAAGGGTAGTGTATATTTATTTTAAAATGTAAATGTTTTTATCTAATAATAATAATAATAAGTTATTATATTAATTAAAATAAAAAAATCACATTAGACTACTGTTATTATAATAACAATTGCTTAGTCATAAAATATAAATCTTAATAGTCCTCAAATAGGCCTAATCTTTTATAAGCTTCTTAAATGCTGTCAATTATTTTATTTTTTTTGCCAGAATAAGCAACAATATAGTTTGTGAGAGTACTGTGTGTTGGTATCCGTAATAGTGTGGAGAGACTCACATGCTTCCTCTCGGTGGCCTTGAGGGACTTGGCAGTATAATAGTAAAGCTGAGTACCACAAAGAGCCACCCAATACTTGGTCCACGCTGCCACCTACAGACAATACAAGAAAAAACAAGAGAGACAAAACATTAGTCCAAACCCACATCACAGCCGTTTTCTCAGAAGTAGTGCAGAGAAGTAAACATATTGACCATAAACAATTATATCAACCGGTTAAATTAGACATGCAATAATTAAATATACACCGACTTAAATGTGAAAGTCATATTTTTTATTTCAGATGACTACCACAAACACCACTTCATAAGAAGCCTATAAGTGTTTCATTTTCATGGTTGAAATATAAAACAAATATAGTACAAAATCCCCACAATGTCAGCTAAGCATAATATATCAAGCTCATGTGAGACACATTTCCTGAGCAAGCATAAAATAAAATAGAAGGCCAAGAAGAAATCTCAACATATCGATCAAGATTAACCAAATTATACACTCACTTAATTATACACTTATGCCAGAAAACAGAGCCAAAACTTCATAAGCATGTAGTTATCCAGTGTATGTACGTGCATGTTTGAGTACAAGATCTTGAAAGACAGAGATAGGCAGATTTAGTATGTGCAGGAGATGTGGGACTTTAAAGGCCTCTTAGCTCTCATTACTGGACTTCAACGCAGTATCTTTTACTGCCTTGGCTCCCTTCACACACTCCTCTCTGAGAAAACCACGGGTTTGATGGGGCTAATGGAGAAATGACTGACAGTTAAGAGAGACTGGTGCAAAAGATGAAAGTGCAGATGATGATGAGAGGGCAGAGGGGAAGAGATATAACGACAGAGATGGAGGAGTGCAGACGGAGAAACGCACTTGAGCAAAGGATCCCAACTGGTTTTGATTTTACACTGGACGTCAAGTAGTGACCCAACAAAACCAAATTTGAATGTAAAAAAAGTAAAATCAAGTAATATACTCTACAACTGAAAAGTCACAAAAGCTATTTAAAGCAAAATAGGAAACTAATAATTGTATTCAGCAAAAGTGACAGTAAAGATATATATAATGTTACAAAAAATGTCCTTATTTCAAATAAATGATGTTCTTTTGAACGGTCTGGTCTCTTCATCAAATAATCAAGAAATAAGTATCACGGATTCCCCAAAAATACCAAGCAGTTTACAACATAAGAAACGCTTAATGCCATTTTGAAGTATCGCATGAGAAACGAGTGATGGAAAAGCCAAATTTCAAATAAAATCCCTTAATTCGCCAAAACAAATGTACGCTCGCTTGAGGTTTTTTTTTTTTTGTGCGAAAAAGAGCTAATGTGAATAACGGGAGATGGAAAACGGATTTTGCGAATAAATTCCTCCAAGCGCATCAAAAAAGTAATGTGATTTTGCGCTATGAGATGGAATAGCTGGACCGATCTCGTTCACAGCATCTGAAATGTTGTTCTGGTCGTTGTGAAATTACTGAGCAAAGTCTGTCATCAAAGTATTTCTGTATAATTGTCTTACACGACTGTGTTCCCAAACCGCAGCATTCACCTCAGAAAGCAATGACAGCATTTATTTTGTTTTGTCTGCTCTCTTTGTTCTCTTTGACTCATTGAATGTAAACGGTACTTTTTTATTGCATAACATTTTTTTATGCAATATTCGAATTTTGCGCATAAGTTAAATTCGCAACTTTGGATGGAAACCCAGCTTTTGAAGACTGGAGTAATGATGCTGAAAATTCAGCTTTGCATGACCGGAATAAATTACATTTTAAAATATATTCAAATAGAAAACAGTCGTTTTAAATTGTAGTAGCATTTCACAATAGTACTGTTTATACTATTTTTTTAATCAAATAAATAAAACTGTGTTCACAAAGTTACCGTTTGTACATTTTTATTTAAAATGTGAGCAAACAACAGTAATATAATATAATTAGTGCTGTGAAAATTAACGCATTAACGCAGGTGATTACATTTTTACGGTGTTAAAATATTTAATGCAGTTAACGCAGAGGCGGAGCAAGGGTTGTCCACCCCAATCACATTGGCTGCTTCTATCTCTTTTTCTTGAAAATAATTGAGTTTATTTAGAGGCAGAACGTCTTTACAACCACAGACATTTCATTACATTAATTACATTTCAGACGTACTCCAGCTTCACCTCAGGGCCAGACGCGAGTCAAACATTACCATTGATGACGAGCTTCAGTAGAACAACAGTGAACTGTGGTCAGATTAGATGTTATCAGGCCATATTGTCATTAAAAAACAATTTTCTCTCCTGTCAGCCGTTATACAGTGCATGCTCTTCAATCTCATGCAGAAATACTGCGGCGCACGCTGTAGCGTGTATCATATCACATACACAATATAACATAACTATAAAAAGTGTAATACTGTGTAATATAGTGTCAAGTCTCAGATGAACATGTATCAAAATAGTTTTATTGGAAACATAGGTTTTGTTTTCAACAATAAATAGATGTGTGCAAACAATTTTTCATTTTATATTTATTTTCTTTATTTCGGTTGGCTAACAATGCATTATGTTTAGTTGCATTTTATTATTTGCATTTGGCACGATTTTGGAAAATAACAGAAAACAGAGTGATCGAGATCACAGGCAAGTTTATGTACAGGAGACAGACGAAGAGTTGCAGTGGTGGCGTGTTCTCACCGTGGGTTTCTTGCCCTCCTTGAGGACCGTTTTCCTGCGTAAGACCCCCTGAACTGTGATGGCTCCTGGGTACAGATGCACCGCCAGCTCCTCCGACTCTGCAGAGCTACACACACACACACACACACACACAGGCTTGACTAACACATGGGGACATGTAACACTTTTTAAAAAACTTACAGATCAAGTGAATATATTTGAAAAACCACACCCCAGAGTTATGATGTGAAGAAAGTGAGAGTGTTTGAGAGAAAACGAAAGCAAATGAGTGAACTGTGAAAAACTGATTAGTTAATATTGACTAATATCCATCTTAAGGGGATACGTTCACCCAAAAATACATTCTTTCATCATTTATGCAAATCATGTCATTCAAAACATGTATAAAGTCAATTATATAAATCCAATAACTTTGATTTGTGAAAAATAAATAATTTGGACAATGAACAGTATCAACTGATTTTAACAAAAATCTCAAAATAGTGATTGATCTATGAACTCTCATTAACCTGCCAAGTAGTTATGATTCTCATTGAATATCAACTTTAATTTAAATCTTTTCCTACTGCATGACTGTTTTATTTTGGCATGAGAAAGGAAAGTGACTCAAAATTCAAAATGAGGGTGAGTAAATCATGACTTTCTTTTTTGGTGAACTATTTGTGACCCTCTCTGTGAAAACCCAGCTAAATTAATTTGCTTTTTTCTACAAAAGAAATCCTCCTTCATATGGTAAAGAACATTCTGTGCAAATGTAACCTTTATATCTTTAATATTGACTGAGTAAGGCCATGTCAAAGATTTAAATGATAGTGAAATATATGGCAGAAATCAAACATTGATGCTTGTTATCTCATAATTCGATTTTGAGACTTTAGCCTGGATTTCACAGAGAGGGTCACATTTGTTTACTTCTGTTACATGTATTACTATCATTTTTTTTTCTCTTTAACTGCATACTGCCAAAAGCACAGAAACAAAGCAACTCCACTGCCTACAATGTTGTCTACAGACATTCCAGAGCCACAAAACATTCCTCTATTATTTATTTCTAAATCTACAAATAAAAGAACAGCCTTACATTCTTTAAGATAATTTTACTGCCTCACCATTCAGTCTCACTGAATTGGCTTTGGTTCATTTTCATTTACAGTAGGAACTAAAAACAACTCAAACTTAAAGTCTTGACACTACTGTATATCAGCATATTTCTCATAAACAGATTTCTGTGGCATTTTAAAGTCCACTTAGTAAAGGTTTTCTTAATTCTGTTTCCATGTGCACTTCCATGTTGGCTACTGCACCTTTAAGACTTCTGTTTTTTAAATTACCTGTTATGATTGGGTAATCAAACCAGATTTGAACTACATAATACCAAAACATTTTAATTGTTGATATGCAAAAGTGGGTGGTCATCTGTTAACCATGAGCACCATATGTGCTTCATTACTGAACAAGCTCTTTATTTATTTAAAAAAAAATTGAATACCGGTACCAGTGTTTTAAAATGGATACATTTAGCCACACAGAAACGCTCTCTGTGAGGGTTTTAGCATGCTGTGCTCTGATGTGCAGTACTCTCAGCATGGCAAACCCCTGTCTGAGTGTCTTAAAATTAAATTGACCCGTTTTAAAGCACCGCTGGGGCCATCAGAGCACTACTTGTGTTACAAATTCACCACATTCAACAATACATTTCAAGACAATTACTGTCAGACTTCAAATTTTCTGCTGTGAGCAATGTTCCCTTTATTAATTACATTATATATAGGTCTGCATCTGAGGTAATAGCCATTTAGTCTATTTATTTGTTGAATTATCCTACTGCAGGGCTGCATTATTCAGTTTTTTTAACCGTTTATTCAGTGCACCTTTTTAAAAACATCTCGAGACCACTGTTCCATTGATTCACAATTGAATTGTTTTTGAACAAAAGAACTCGTCTAAAGTGAAAAGCCTCTAAGAGCTGTCTGATGGACCCATCTGTGCATGCATTTACTGATATTGTAATCAAAATGTTATAACTGGCAATGCAAGGCTGCAATGCACTTTAGCCCATCACATTCATATCTGCCTCTACTCTATGCTAACACTCACATTTCACAATCCAATCAACAGCTGATGGATAAAATCAATTTCTGTCCCACTTGATATTCTTGTTTGATAAGTACAAATTTGCTAAAAATGTACTAATCTTCAGGCCATCCAAGATTAGCTTTTTGTTTTCCATCTGAACAGATTTGGAGAAATATAGCATTACATCACTTGCTCACTTACCGTGAATGGGTGTATCAATCTATTGAGGTTTTCAGCAACAAATAAAAACGAGACAAAACTGTTAAGGAGGGATGATTTGGGAAGAGATCCCATCAGATTGAAGCTCCTATAGGTTAGATGTGCACAAGTGAACTGTAACGTAACTTACTCGTCCACCAGTGGGATATAAACTAGCATACAAAAATCACTCACTGCTAGAAAATCATTCACTGCTCTTGACTGAATCACATTAGTAGCCCAAATAGGGATTAATCTAAATTAAATGTATATAAATATGTCTGGTTGAAAGAATGAAGCATGTAAGTAATTCGTTCTGAAGAATACATAGGTATAATATATCCATTAGTATTTCATTGAAAAGAGGACCATGTTCTTGTTTGTTTATGAGAAGTGGTTCAAACCTTGTTCAAATGTTCAAACCGTAATATCATTCATATTACTGTACCATGTTAATAGATGCTTTCTACAGGAATATACAATTAGTTTGGAAATGTTATGCATTAGACTGGAACTAAACCCATTTCTACAGTAGATTTTGTTGATTAAAATCTTATTTAGTCGACTAAAACTAAAACAATTCAAATGAATAAAATATGACTAAAACTAAATTGTATTTTAGTCAAAAGACTATGACTAAATCTAAATCAAACGTTTCTGTCAAAATTACAAACACACAGCTTTTCACAATACTTTAACTGATGGACTTGGAGTGGTGTGGATTTCTTGTGGATTATTATGATGCTTTTATCAGCTGTTTGGACTCTCATTCTGACGGCACCCATTCACTGCAGAGGATCCATTGGTGAGCAATGCTAAATCTCCAGTTAAGAAACAAACTAATCTACATCTAGGATTGGCTGAGGGTGTGTGAATTTTCGCACAATCCTAGTTTGATATCAGAACGTTGAACTTTTGTTGTTTATAGGTGTGGTCACATTGGCGAACTTTGTAAGAAGCATAGCTGTTGGTCAACTAACTAAACCTGATGCAAAATCCACATGGGAAATATTTCGCCCTCACAGAAAATTGCCTATTGCAACACTAAATGTCACCACACGTAAAGGGTAATTCACAGTGATGGGGCTTTTAGCGCTGGAGGCCGCCAACTGGCTGTGTTGTAGGGAATAAATCAACATTAGTTGTTCAAACCCTAAAAAGAGGAACATTTCATTTCCCCGTGATGTGTTTCTTTATAATATTGCAGAAAGCGTCATGGTGAGAGGAGCCGTGTGTGTGTTTGGAGAGCAGAAAGCAGGAGCAATCAGAAAAGATGCTTCAGTGGCTTTTGCGGGTTTTGATTAGTAGCAACAAGCCATGACTGCAGCATAAGAGTCAACATCACACTTGATTCAGAAAAGCCCACCACCTGATTCCACAGCAAGAAAACACACACTGTCACGGCGATAGTTCCCCAGTTGTTCAGGGAAAGTCAGACAGAGAGAGATCCAGCGGGGGTCGGAGGGTTGTTGAGTTACCTGCTGGGCCTGAGTGCTCCTCTGCAGGAAATGCGGCCCACTCTGCTGACGGGGCCCAGAGAGTGGTAGAATCGAGTCCTGTAGAGTGTCAGTCATAGCGGGGCAGTGATCAGTCACAGCCCTCACACAAAACACACAGTACAGACCGTGCTAGAGCTCTGCAGCCTGGACTTTTCTTAGTCTCCTTCTGTGGTCTAAAGACTCTGGCTAACATGTCTAAACTAACGGTTGGCACACGACACGTGGTCAGCCGATATAGGTTTTTCAATACCAAATGTAATACCTAGAAAGCACAGTGACCAATGACAAATATAGCGTCAATAGATTTAATATAACTATTGCATAATATAGAAGCAAACCAGCTATTATAGCAAAAAGAAAGCTACAGAGACGCCAAGTGCTTATTTTGCGAAAATGACCAGCAGACTATACAATATCCCATTAATTACAAATGGCTACAAAATAAATAAAGAATCTTGAAAAAATGTATCAAAACTACATTAAAAACATTAAGGAACTGTTTTGTTTTTGTTTTTTAATAGCATTTCTGATCCAAAAAAAAGAAGGGGACAAAATTTAAGAAAATGCAGCCTGGGTAGGAATAAGAAATGTGTTTCAAAAACATTAACAAAATCTTTTGAACTCTATTGTAAATATTTGACCATAAATAGTCACATAATTCTGCTGAACCCCAATTAATGTAAAAACTATTAAATAAAACTATAAATAAATACTATAATAAATACATAAATAAACACCACATTTTTAACTATAATATTTAAAAATTGCACATTATCCATTAATAAATACAAAACAGCAAAACAGAGACATTGTGCATTACGCATTAAATAAGGCTATTACCAGATTTTAGAATTGACACTTCTATTACTCGACCAAACTGGCAGGGTTAACGGCTGATCTCAAAATAGTCAAATTAATATACGAATTAATAAAATATAATTTTTTGCTCCTATTCCTATTTTTTATATAAAATGGATTAACTTTTTAGAGCACAGAAGGAGACAGAAATGGGGGCTCTGATATAATTAATGCGTTTAGTGCACACTGATGCAGCATGGTAAGCAGCGGCCGTCACAAATGACTCTCTCATACTCTGTTCCTGTTACAGGAAGTTTATCTCATTAGCTACAATGGAGGTAGAGCACTAATTAGGGAATATGATGATCATTTGCGGTCAGAGGAAAGCACAGGCAGCTGTGGGTCACAGAACACACTCTTCTCTGCCAAAAAAAACACACATTCTTGTGCAAAGGTCCTTTTACATTCACATGCTGAAGCTTGTTTTAGCCCAGGTGTTCAAGTATGGGAAACTAGAGTCTCAAAGCAGGTTTATGTCATACTTGAGCTTGTCAATGCATTATAAATTATAAAAAAATCAAAAGTTGTATTAGAGAAAAGTGATTGTGTTAAGTTAATGATGATGATGATGAAGAGAAGCGTTGGAAGAGTCTCTTTTAAGGAGGGTTGGTGGGTAGCGGGAAGGGTTACGTTAGATTCCAGCACTGATGACATGCTGTGTCCATATGTACTCAAGCATGTGGTCATGTACGTGCGTGTGTAACTGTCCTTGACTGGGTTTGCAATGGGGAATGTTTTAGAAGACTCACCTCTCAAAGGCAGGCCAAGACATCTCCTCACTGAGCTCCGACCCTTCACTGCTTCCTGAAATCATAAGATCATGACATATATTCATAAAAAAAGAACGATCCAGTCCATGAACCAGTAGCTTTGTGTGTGTGTGTTATACCCAGTGAAATGCCGCTAGACAGTGTTGAGCTCTCCGCTTGCCCTCGTGTGGGAGTGTGACTTTCCAGCACGCTGTCGTCCAGCAGGTGTCTGGATCCGGCGTTGGGGAACGTGGCGCTTTTAAACTCCACTGTGTTCGTTTTGTGGATAAAACTGCAGCACACATGGGAAAGAGATGTTCTCTTGATCAACAGTTACAAATCTGGCAAGAAACCAGACGAATATCACATATAGAGCTTGTAAAAAAAAAACAAGTATAAGGCAGATCCTTTTTCAGTGAGGTAAAAGACATGAGAAACAGGTCATTCAGATTTATAGCCTGAATGGACATTAGACTGAGGAACAGAACTAAATTTCAGTCAATGCCAAATTGCACTGCTGCTGCTAAGACGTCAGACAAAACACTGAAAATAAATGGCACTTGCCAATAATATCGTACATAAGTATGATTTTGGCCTATTCCAACTCATGCCTTGACCTTTTTGACTAACAATAAACAACCGCATAATTTTGACATAATGCTGTTGAATTGATGTTAATTAAATTATAGTTAAACTATTTTCCATAATTAACTTCCTTTTTTTTTTAAATCAATCATTCGTAATAATTCACAAAAGAAAAAATTCCAACAATCCTTAAAACTAGGACTCTCAAGATGAACATCTTATTTTAAACAAATATTATCTGTTGAAACGAATCAAAACAGATTGTCAGTCTCAGGAATATGGGCTCTATACAGTATATAGATTTAAAGCAACTTCTAGTTTAACTGACTAGTTGTAAAAGAAACCTCATTTAAATATCACCTCATTTAAAATACATAAATAAAAACAACAAATAAATAAATAAATACACATACATACATACATGCATATTTCTGAGCACCAATTTTCACTAACCACTTGTTTAGAAATTTATATCTTTGTAATTTATATATTTACTTATTCATGTTAAGTGCCAATTGTTTCCACAAATTTTCAGTAAACAAATAACTTGAAAGACTTTAAGACTTTATTTCACTGGAAGTCTTGTTTTCATTTCTTGGATTTGGCGCCAATTCCAACTATTGTCTATAAACACTAAGAATGACTAAAGGTACTGAAGTAGATAGAATAAACTCAGACACAAAAGAGTGGGTGATGCAAACAAATGAACGGAGGATAGGAATCAAACACACTTGTAGCCAAGGCTGTGGCACTTCCTGTGTCCGTAGGTGATGAGGTTCCGGGGTGAAGGTGGCGTCGGCGGGACTTTAGGCAGGGCACCTTCAGCAACATTACCACGACGCCCACATAACGGTGACGCAGATGTGTCTGGACCTGTGTCACGAAAACAGCTAATCATTAACAAGAATGTGTGACACTGAAGGTCTTCAGCTTTGGGGAGGGAAAATCGGAACCAATGGAACTTCACCGTGGCCAGAGCAAACCCAGCATGATAACACATCATGTATTGTCACATCATGGCTGCATCTGGTTAGGATAACAACTCAGAAGAGATGTATGGCATGATGCCTGGTTAGCGTCAGTGTGTGTGGGCTGCAAGCGTTTCTCACCTGTGAGGTCCTCTCTAGAGGCAGTGGTGCGAGGTGTGCTGGTAGCCGGTGGCTCGATCTTTAAGGACAACCTGATACACATACAACCATGAGTATCAGTTACAAACTAAAACACGTGCACGCAAAATAGAACATACACTACTGGTCAGAAGTTTGGAATAATTAAGATTGATTTTTTTTCTTTTGAAAGTCATCTCTTTTACTCATCAAAGCTGCATTTAATTGATAAAAAATACAGTAAAAACAGTCATATTGTGAAATATTATGACACTGTGTCCTAACTACACGTGACGCTACAGCAACTAACTGTTTGGCTGTCCACACCAGGCGCGAAACGAATACGCGACATGACAGAACCGATCAAATATCACAGCCAATCAGAAGCGCACGTGGGCGGCCTCTCTCTGGAAGCACACTGCACTCGCAATGAAACTGATAAGTTAATGATCCAATTAATAAATATTTAAAAAAGTAACATTATTAAATGTACATACTGAGTGACGGATATCATCTTTGTTATGGAAAACTCTTGTTGGTTCGCAATGAATTTGTAGTTTTAATGTACATGTTTGCTTTAAATAATTTTCAAGATCTGACCGAAACTCGGTTATTGCATTCACGATGGCTATAAAAGTCACGCAAAATGATATTCAAACTCACATTAGACACTTTTAGGATTAAATAAAGCACATATAAGTACCTGAGATTATCATTGTCATAGTTTGTATGTTGTTGTTCCAGCCGCGTTGTTGCGAATATAGAAACCATTTCTAAAATAGAAATTTCGCATGTCGTTCATAATATGACTGGTTTTACTGCATTTTCCATCAAATAAATTCAGTCATGGTCAGCATAAGACACTTCTTTCAAAAACATGCAAAAGAAATTCGTAATTATTCCAAACTTTTGACAGGTAGTGTATTATGTAATACTCACTTATAATTGTCGTCCTCCACAAACTTCTGTAACTCCTCAATGTAGCGAACAGAGTTGAGATACTTCTGGACATGTGGCAATACTGGGATATCTGAGACAGAGGGAGAAATGAATTCACTGTTACTTCTGTTCATTTGCCAAAGTAAACAAACACATAATATGATACGCACCATATTCAACGGATCTCTGTAGGTCTGAGATGATTCTCAGAATGTTGTTCATCAGGTTGGAACGCTGTTCGTTTTCCAGAATGCTGCCGGTGGAGGGATACGCTGAATCGATGTAGGTCAGATCAGACAGATATATTCCTGCAAATACACAAGAATGTCATTTTTTGGCCACAAAATGTACAGAAAAATGACAACTGAATGTCTATCATTTTCCATTTTAAGACTAATTATTGGTACAACAATCTTCTTTAGTTTTGTTTGTAGCTTTAAATATTCTCATAATCTCTTTATTTATCTTTTCCTATCAGAAATCATTTGTTCTTGTTCTATTCTTGTCTGTCTGCAGTTGGGAGGTGGACAGACAGGCCTTTTCTGGCCCGTCTACAGAGCGCTTATTTCATACGGAGTAAATATTTGGATTAGTGAGGAACATTATGTGCAGAAAGTATCTGCATTAGGAAGAAATATACGCAGCTTCTGGAGAAACATTTGGCATCATATACCTGACAGTGTGTGAATATTGATGATACATGTTTGTGACAGCATGTTCTTAAGAATATAAGCCGTTACAGACATTACATCAGAGCATCACATCTGTGATGATCATCAAAAAAACAACAGTACACAAGCCACCCATGTAGATGACGGAAATGAAAAATTCAGAAAATAATTAGAGGCAAATCAATCCCAGAATCCAGACTGATTTAAAACAGACAATGGAAGAGAGAGCAATGTAAGCATTGTTTAAATTATCATCACTGTGCATCTCAGGAAATCAGGGTTAAGATAATAATTACAGTCCTCTGCCAGACAGCCTGCAGCACACACAACGTAGCAGAGCAACACTGACATAAAAGCAGACTGAACTCCTCCAGTAACTTACAATGACATAATGATTAGATAAGTAACAAAAACTGCTGTAGTGTGGGTGGACACGGAGAGCTGCGATTGAACGTGCAGTGGAGTCAATCAAGTGATTGACAGCCCCATATCTCTAAATTTAAACAGATGATTTCCTCAATTATAATTATGACTAACAAAACACATAGATTCAAATTCTAAATATATATAAAAATAATAGGAATACATATTTCAACCCACTATACTGTTCAAAAGTTTGTAATATTTTATTGTAAAATGTAATTTATTCATATGATGCAAAGCTGAATTTTCAACATCACTACTTCAGTCGTCTGTCACATGATCCTTCAGAAATCATTCTTATATGCTATACTAAATAATATGTTTTATTATTGTAAATTGTTTATTATATTTTTTTTCTGTAAACCAGATACATTGTTTCCCAATACTTTTTAATGAATAGAAAGTTCAAAATAACTGCATTTATGCGAAACAGAAATCTTGTGTGAATGTCTTTTCTGTCAATTCTGAGAGACCGAATGAATCCTTGCTGAATAAAAGTATTAATTTCTTTCAAAAATCTTACTGACCACAAATTTTTGAACAGTAGTGTATGTAATTGTATCATCAATGCAATGTATACATTGAAAGAGATCTCAAAGGGAGATGGCTGCTTTGTGAATGTCAGACAAAGCTCAGGCACAAGTTAAATATTATTGTGGGAAAGCAAAACGGGAGAAAATCTCTACCGAACAGGAGACGTCTGTCCATTTTCTTAACACCTCATTTAATAGGGTGAAGTCCAGCCATTCAGGCATCACACTTCCATTTAAACACCTCTGCAGATCTTACACACACATACTAACTCAACATAAAACACAGACGCCAAACCCATACTCAAACTACTACTACTGACCAGCGCTCAAACAAACAACCTGAGAGAAACACGTGAAAATAAAGGGAAAATGGACACAGTTGGGGGGAACATTTCTTTCAGTATGAAATGGCTTATATAAAGAATAATCAATTATTCCTTGCGGGCAATAATTACAGAGAACACGTTTGAAACTTTGCAACAAAAAATAAAAAGTGTGTTTAAAATAATGCAAATAATTACAGTGAAAGTCAAGTGATTCTAGAGGCATGGAAAGAAGAAATTTGGAGCTTATATTTAACTTGCAAACTTATAAATTGCTTTTTTTCAGTACAACAACTTTTCTAGGATGAACTTCTGTTTAATATATTACTGTCATAATTTATGTGAGTGGATTTTATTTAAAACAATCTTTTCTGGAAAAATCACTTGCATTACATGAAAAAGAGGGTTCGCTGCCATTATATGCTCATGACAGGAGTTGAAAGACTGTATATAATGTTACATAGACAAAGTTAGAAAGCGATTTTATCTCACTAGTCTCATGTAAACACATGTAATATGTTTACATTGTGTGGCTGTGCAATCAAAACGGTGTCTATTTCTTTAGCTACGGAAAACTAACACTAAGAAACCTTAATGTACTTAAAGGGATAGTTTACCCAAAGACACAAACGGTGTCATCATTTACTCATCATTATGTTGTTCCAAATTTTTTTTAATGAACATTTCAACTGTTTTTGACCATACAATAAAAGTAAATGGGGTTCAAACAAACAAACACTGGACCCCATTGACTTTCACTGTGTGGATTCAAATTTGTTTCCTTTGACTTCAACAGAAGTCAGTCAGTCACAGATGAGTGAACTATCCCTATAAAGATCTCCAGCTTTCTAAAGATCAGATGAGAGCCAAACACACAAACATTCGTGACTGCACCCAAACAGCACTTTAGCTATGAATTTACACAAGAAAACAAGGGAAGGGCATTCTGGTGTCACTGGGCAGATTGTTCAAACACATGCTCCACACTCTGTCTAAATGATCCTCAGTTTCCTCCTTCCATTTTAAACAAACATCTTAAAGACATGCGTGGGAAGATCATTATCTATTTAACTTGTGCCATCCTCTCAGGACTGCTGAAAGCATGTGCGTTTAGCGAGACCACAGGAAGGAACGGTGGAGTCCCCTGCTGCTGGGCTCTAAGCGAAAGCAGTCCTTTCCGTCTCCACATAGACCACAAGCCTATTCTCCCTGAGTTCAGAGAGATCCCTCTCCCCCGTTTGCCGTCCCTTCCTTCTCTTTCCCTGAAGAATGAGAGATTTTATGGGAGGTGAAATTTTAGAAGGGGTCGAGTTATTCTGTCTCTATTTCAGCACCCGTTACATCAGAGGAGGGGTTAGGCCCTTCCCTCCAAAAATGAGAAAAGGGAGAGAAAAAAAAAATCAGGTCTCAATTCCCTCCATCCAACCCTCCCTCCCCCAACCTTCGTGAAAAACTAAAGTTGCTGTCCGAAAGTTCCTCAGTCTCCAGTAAGCAGCTGAAAGCTTCCAGAGACATGCTACTGCCCCAGATCCCTTGAACCCTTAAACAGAAGCTCGCTACTGGGCTGAACAAGGTTCTGGACACTGGGGATCCGATACCACAGGCGCTTTGAGGAGGCCTTAAAGTCCTGGGATACAAGAGATGTGTGCAGCTTTAAGGACTTTTAAAGAGCATCTAGGAGAATAAAGACTCACGGAAGACGCCAAGTAACGGTGGACCCAACCGAAAACAAAGGTCAGAACACCTGGGTAAAAGTTGCAAGTTCTTCACTCACTTGTGATTTTTCTTTATGTAATTTATCTTATATTTCACTCTTCATCCCTCAATCTGTCAGCAGCTGGAAGTTCTCCTTTGTCTTAGTTTGGCACATGCCACTACCTGTACGTTCGCTGCTCTGTTTTTGTTTTTCTGAACAAATTCCTCCAGCTGCTGCCCTGTGCGCTCAGCCAGGGTACGGATGGGCCAAGCAGTCTGGTCAAGGGTCATTCTGAGAGTTTACATTGGTTTACTTCAGAGTTCCTTTATAATTCAATGCAGGGAAGTAGGACAAACATCAAAGGCAGATCATCTGTTTGTTTTTAACAAATAAGAGATCGGTGTTTTCTGGTCCAATTCAAGGTCATGCAGAAGGGGGCAAAGGCATCTGGTTGGGTGTGTTTGTTTGCTTGGTTAAGAGCTGCTCTCTCAGCACGTTCGGAGCCGATACTCTCACAGAGGTTCCAATGTGCTTTCTATAACAGTGTCGGTCACTCTGTGGGTTGAGTCTTGTGGCTTTTCTTGTACTACGAAAGCTGTGTTTTGTGGATTTGGTCTTATTTTGAAGACTGTGGTTTGTAGATTCTATTGTAGAATGTTGTAGATGTTTCTTGGTTGCCTGATGGTCCTCACGGTTTCTCTGGCTAAAGCTCTTGGGAATCTGTCCAATGAGCGTCTACCGTTCTGTAGGGATAAGGGACTCTATTCATAAAAAAATGGTTTTAAAGAAAACAAACCTTCTAAGACTGAAGGTCGTTTTACGCTTAACCACTTCATCATGTAGAAATGTCTACGTTCTGACGTTGTGCACACACACAATTCTCTCTGATTTGACAGAAGGCTGATCACAATCCTAGTGTGTGTTGTAGCACCATTACCCATAGTGCCCTGCTGCTGTCGGACACGCATGAACAGCACCAGTAGATGCAAATTGAACAAAACCAAATGTTGTCAATAAAGCCGCAATAAATGGCCCCAAAAACAATTAACACTAGAGTGTAAGGGGGCATTCACAGAGGACATGATCTTTACGTGCATCATGTGACAAGAAAAATACTGTGTGTCCTGTGTGAACACATTATGAAGATAACCATAATAGCGAAACCAAAACAAATGGCTGAAATGTAAAAGGTATGTTTCATCCGAGAGTCATAAAGCTCACTAAAAATCAGTTCATAGAAAAAGAAGCTGCTTCTGGACGAATTTCCATGTCATTCCTCTTCAGAGAACATTCCGTGCTGAAGTGCTGGCACATGGTTCACCTGTAGCACATGTGAAATGTCTTAAATTTCCAGTACGACTCCGTCTTTTTGTCTTTCACACACTCACTGCATTAATACCTGCCTCTTCCAAAAATTAAACTCTGTACAAGGAACATTTAGTAACATTTTTAGAAAGACACTGATTTTGGAAAGTGCATGAAATATCTGAATAGAAGATGTGACAGTCGAATGTGATGCTGAGTAAATAAGGGCCTTTTAAGGCTTGCATTGTTCATATTCAACGGTCAGTTCCTGTGGGTACTGGTGATGAATTTCCTCTGCGATGTTCGTGTGTCATGAGCTTCTATAAATGTATCCAGATACATATTTTTGGCTGTTAGATCATTCATTAAAAAACATAGAATGGATAATACAACACATGAATCCTTAAGTATTTTTTCAAATAATTTCTGGCAGCAGAACCTTTGGTAACTGATTCTACAACTAGATTTGCATTTCACGAAGGAAATATTAGAGTGTGCAAACATTCCAGCAATGCCAATTGAAGAATTCCTGAACTTTATTTTTCAACGTTTTTTTTTTTAAGTATCCAATAATAGACAGCACATCTAAAAATTGTCTATAAAATAATTTTGAATGTCATCTGGGCTAAAGTAAATGCAGAAAATTGAGATGAAGAAAAAGTAGTAAGTGGAATTTCAATACAGTCTTGCACGTAACACAGATAAGAGCCAACATTGCTTCTCTTTCTAAGTGCGCTCGGTTTATCGTCTTTCTTTCAACAGGTTAAAACAGAACATAACAAGCATTGCTTGTTCTCATCTGTGCCACTAAGATAATTAGAAACATGTGGAAATGACTTCTGGCCTTTTGCAGATACACACACGGTTTCAGGATTTCAGGCTTCCTTCTTTTTCTGTTGTCTGAAGCCTCAATCTTCTCTCTGACAAGTTTTCCAAAAAAATACGTTCTCTTGATATCTAAGCCCAGACTGACCTAAGTTCATCCGTAACTGCCGCCGTCTTATTCACTAAAACAGAGCCCTATAAAAATTCCAAGCTAAATAAGAGAAAGCGATTTAGAGATTTGGGAAGTGAATTTGCGTTCGCATTCCCATAAAGCTCCCATAAACCTTTGCATGAAAAAGCACTCATTAATCTATTCAGCTGCAGTAATTCTCTCTTCAGGCTGAAACAGGTAATGATTTTCTAGCATCTGCCACTGTTCATTTGGTAATATGTGGGCTTACTTGCACGCACAGAGATCCAACAGATTTGCTGGAAAGAAGAGATAAAGAAACAGGGTTTCCGGAAAGTGTGATGGATTGAATGCTTGTTGAAGTTCACAAGAGTCTTACTGTTAGTTGCTAGTAATGTTCTTTGACTGCTGTGTTCAACTACAGTAAGTGTAATCAAAATTAAAATGCATTTTGATTAAAATCATGTGGTGCAACCAACATGCAGAAAAAGGTCAATAAGTATTCTAAACTATTAAGATTATGTGACCTTTTAATGATAAGACAAGGTTAGTACAGGACAGTAAAATGTCATGTGGTGCAACTCATACAAATTAATGGTATTTAAAAATATGTACTTCCTTATATTTGTAAAAATATATATATTTGTAAACATTTTACCTTTTAATTTGTTTTTGAATTTTTTATTTATGTGCAAACTTACTTGCATTTAAGGTTTAAAGATTTGTTACTTTTACTTTACTTTCTGTTACTTTACGGTTTGCTGGTTACACCACATGACATTTCAGTCAATTTTCTTGAAAATGGCAAAGCAAATATGAGTGCATTTCTGAGGAACTTTGACTATGTGTTTTAAACTAAGCTTATTTCTTTTCTGAATATGAATATTCTTATCTGCCACTGACTCTGCGCAACATTGTTCCATTGCAAGTTGTCTCTGATGCTCATATAATCTCAAATCACCATCCCTTACTTTGAGTGATTGACTTTATAGTTGCTTTGTCAATGCTGTCAGTGTGATCATTCCTCATGGCTGATTTAGCTTTACACAAGCAAACTGCAGACAAAGTTCTGCTCTGTCTCTCATGACGTGCATGTTCCCACACTTTTAGCAAGTTTTGAGAGGAATAAAGCTTCTGAGAGGCTTTAAAGGGCTTGTGGGTGGCGATGAGGACCGAGGCCTGAGCCTTCCAAACCACGTTCAGTGAAAAACTGCATTCTCTAGGACAAAACTGCTACCTTTTCCTGCTCTCTCTTTTCATTAGCTGTGGGCTCCAAAATCAATTAAATTTCCCACATGCCCAGATCTCACTTCATAAATTTATTACATCATGCCCTGTTGGTCTCTATTCTGCCAACATTAATTTCCCTGGGATTGAAGGATGCAGTTACAAACGCAACTTGGGGCATGTTTTCCAATCTCCTATGACCTATTTTTCCTCCTACCTTGCTCTTATGCTCTTCTTCCATTTTTCAAATTTTGTCAACACTTCCTCTTGATTGAATAAGAGTGTGTCATATGTTGATGGTTCCTGGTTTTCTGATCTCAAAATGTTGACCAACGCTACAAATTACTACCATGCTGGAAAACGGGGTCCGTGTGTGACGCATTTCTTGTACAGACTCAAGATAATAACAGAAAGCTGCTGTTTGTGCAGTCATATTTATCTCATGTTGTTCCAATAGAAGAAATTTCAACAACAACAGCAGAACGAGAATTCTCTTCAGACTGTTTACACTCAAAGTTTCTGATTCCAGCTGTTCTGCCTCCACAACCTATCAAATGAATTATGGTCCCTCATTTTTCTCTCTGTCACCCTAACTGCTGTTCCCTTCTGCCCATTTCTCATGTTGTTCCTCTTATTTTTCTCTCTCTCTCTCTCTCATTATGGAATATTTCTGAAGTGTGTCTACATGTTTACAGCCATCATCTTGGAAAAGTCTGACAGCCAGATGTGGAATCCCACATTAAAATGGGAAATACGTTCTCTTTCAAGAAAAAAACTGATCAATTCCATTTACCTACCTTTCACTATAATTTAGATCAAATAACGGATTTCTTTGAGTGTGTAAATGTATGTAGTAAAGCTGAAGCAATTACTGATGGAATATGCCAGGTATGATTGGAGTTGTTTGGTTTCTTAGATTGACTTTTATGAGTCCTCTTTACAATATCACACAAATGCTTGGTCAGAGTCGGGGCTTGTTGTGGACCACTATTCTGCCAATGTAATTGCAGTGTTTAAATGTAACATCTTGGAGACTCGTCTCTTAAAATTTAATGGAGCTAGTTGTTGGGTTGACTAGGCTCAGATCTTATTTATTTCATAGTTCAGTGACTAATCATATAAACTTAAAATTGGCCGTCTTGCATAAACAATCTCATTCATTTGGATGTAAACAGGAAGGAGCCCTGGAACATGATTACAGATTTAGATAAAATCAGTCACAACATGCTTTATTTAAAAACCATATTGTTTGTCTTGGGATTTATTTGCTTAACAAATAAAATAAAAGTCTTTACAAGTATTTCCCTGCCGCCTTGTCAATCCCCAAGGAGAGCGGCATTTTTAGTCGCTACATATCCTTGTCTAAACTTTCCAGCAGTAACCTTTTCTCTCATAAAACTGAGCAAGCTGACACTCAGCTTTCTGACTAATAAACTTTGCAAGAAAAATATGGGACTTTATGGTCCCATATCAAAGCTTTCTGAACAAGAGTGCAAACACCCTTAAAAAAAACACCTTATATAACCCGCTGATTTCTAACAGCTCTCAACTGCCCAATCAAAGTTTGACATGAAACAGCTGACCAAATCCTTGAAATAAAGCAAGTTAAATGCTGAAATCAAAGACACTTGGGCATAAATCCCACAAAAACAAGAGCTCAAACTCTTTACTCACTTCAGAGGAAGTAGCAATAATATCATGCCAGTCACCGCAGGCTGAAATGAAGAGTTGGGTGCTAAGCGAAGAGAGAGGCAATGAGTTAATGACTTGAGCTCAGAAACCCGACACAGCCAAGGACAAACAGCTCCTGGTGGCCCACAAAACCACGCCGCACACAAGCAGGCCAGCCGGAGAGCAGCGTTTGCCATTGTGAAATTATCCACCAAGTAACTTTAATTGACTGGCTGGATTATTAGATGAATTGACTAGGAAGAGTTTGGCTCTTAAAGAGTCTTTTCATCATCAACATGCATATTCAAAAGGTTCTTATAAATCCAAAGCAATAAATGCAAAAGAGAACAGATGCTGATGTCAGCATTAGTTCTACGGTGTGTTGTTAAAAAGGCCAGACAAGAAGGGGCCATGCTGGACTCTTCAGGTCTACATGCTGGAACTACAAATGACACTTACTCTAAAGACATTAAGCACATTAGATGAGACAGTGATCACGTATAAAATACAAAGATGGAGCAATAAAAAGAGAGTGAGAGAGAAAATTGGCAAAGCTGGCTTCCAAGACACAAGTATAAACAAAACTCAGTAGCTATCCTTCTCTCTAAGCTGAGCTTCTCAAAAATACTCTTGAGGAATAAAGGATTTTGGCAGCACTCTGTAAAAATATGGAATAAGTGAGACTTTATTACTAAAACAAATGTGTGCAGGCAAATATCCCTCTTCTGGGTATTTTCAAGATAGATAACAGAGAAGACAAAAACAGTACTGAGGATTTCTTTGATCAACGATAAAATGAACCTTGGGACCTTGTTTAACTGAGTTTTGTTTGTTCAGCAGTTTTCATAATGATATTCTACAGGCTTGTTTACACAGTATGTGTTATTGTGGTCTTAAGGCATTAGGAGTACAATGGAACCGAAGTGTATAGATATACATTACTGGTCAAAAGTTTGACATTGTCAATGTCTCTTCAGCTCGCTTAGGATGCTTTACTTTATGAAAAATATAGTCAAAAACCCTATTGTGAAAAAACATTACAATTAGCACCAATTATAATCATGTGACACTGAAATACTGAAAATTCTGCTTTGCCATCACTGAAATAATTACATTTTAAAACATTAAAATAGAATGTTTTTTGCGACAGCTGAGGAAATTCAGGGTCTCACCAGCTATCCTGAAAACGTTCTATTCAGGGGCCATAGAAAGTGTATTGACTCAGTGCATCTCAGTGGGGTATGGTAATTCCTCAAACCAGGACTGCAAAGCTCTACAGAGAGTCGTGCGCTTAGCTGAGCGCATCTCAGGGTCGGCTCTCCCCTCTCTGCAGGACATCTACTTCAAACGCTGTAAAAGCAGGGCTGCTAAAATCCTCAAAGACTCAACTCACCCCGGTAACCATATTTTCTGTTTACTGCCATCTGGCAAGCGCTTCAGGAGCATGATGGCAAAAACTGAGAGACTGAGGAGGAGCTTCTTCCCTCAGGCCATCAGGCTCCTTAACACAAACCCGGTCTCATAAACTCCTTAACACAAACCCAGTCTCATAAACTTACAAGATTGTTAACTGTAAAACATCCATATTCTCATCACCGTATTGCTGCTTTGTGTGCATACCCTGTAGAACCAATTTGCACATCCCTCTTGTTCATATTACTATTTATTAAGTCCCAGTATACTGTTTTTTGCACATCTTATTGTTTTGCACTTTTTATTCCATTCCACATTTTACTCTTATTTCTCTTTTTTTACCATATATATGCTCTTGTGTTGTGTTACTTTTATACAATTTTTATTCTTTTGCACTGTCCACTGAGCGGACCTGATTTCACTTACATTTCACTTCTGATTATACCCTGTATAATTTATTATGTGACAAATAAAGAAACCTTGAACCTTGAGAATGTTATTTAAATTGTAATAATTGTAACAATATTACTGCTTAACTGTATTTTTCATCAACTAAATGCAGCCTTGGTGAACATACAAGACTTATTTTTAGAAAACAATAAAAAAAAACTTTTGACTGACAGTGTATTTTTAAAAGTTCAACATCTTTCAACTTGACTCACCGTATTACACTAGGCACTGATGGTTTGAGAGGCTGAAAAAGTTGTAAGACTTGTTGCAATGTCAGAGACATCAATCTAGTACATATTTCCGAAGAAATACAACTAGCACAACCGGACGAATTACGTGTTTTGATTTAGCTTTTATCTATGTAAAAACGAGCTGACATTTGCCTCTTGTGTGAGGTCTTGCTTTTTCAGTGTCTTGCGCTTGAGCACTGTTTTTAAAATTGCATGTCAAGTTAAAAGTTTTTAAACTTTTAAAGCATATCAAGATCGTTCCACTGATAACTTATACGCCTCGCATTTTTAAACAGATGGTGTTCATGGAACAGCTTCTAAATTCTGCCTAATGCAGAGGAACCACCAGGATTTAGTCTTTAACAGCCAACTTGACTGATGTTAGCATAGTCAAACCCAATGAAAACAAGAAAGAGGATTTAATGTTCATGTGCTACACTGGCCGGTGGCGGTGACATCATAACAGTGATACTGACTTCGTAAAAACACACGAGGAACACAAGGGTATCAGAACAGTCTGGAGGCCGTTCTGGAAGCTCTGTGAATTATGGCTACTAACATCACATGAAGAGCCAATTGGCTGGAACAGTAGAGGGTCACAGCTGTCCATACAGCACATCAAAGCTACAGAGGATGATGAAATGAATCACGGGTTGAGTGTACAGTGTGTGGAGATGTATGACTCAGATGGGTGGTGAACGGATAGGGAGCCTCTGGGATCACCATAGAGCAGTGGTGGTACTAGGCCAAATCAAGACCAAAGTTGACAAAAGCCACATTTAAAAAGGAATCAGTCCCACCAGGATTTAGCGATCGCTGAATTTATCGCAGCATCAAGTAAATTCGCAGCAAGAACTCTTTTCGTAATTGCTGCAGATATTAATGTTAATAATGGAAAACCATTATTCAATAAACACAAATCTCCACCATTCACCATGGATTTAACATAACTACAGGAACAACTTATGGCAGAAATGGTCTAATGTTTTCGAGTGTTTTTAAATGCTTCACACAACTTTTCCCAGCACTTCAAAGCTTTAAGTATTACCCAATTTGAATTGAATTTTTTATTGTGATGACATCATTTGGTCATTCTTCATATGTTGCCTCCATTTATAAAACTAAAAGTTTCATAAAAGGAAAGCAAACGCTTATTTAAAAATAAAAAGGACATTAAATTACCACTATATGGCTGCAGAGACTTATAGACTTGTTAGCTTGTAGGCTTATTAGTCATTTCCACTCCATATAAAAATATGTATATTGATTACTTTATCAAATTATATTTAGACATTATGAATGACAGTAATAAAAGTTAATTTTATCTGCATCTGAACTACTCAGACAACACAAGTAAATCTGTAAGACGTCTGCTTAAGGATTTGGGAAACATCTGCCTTGTAATATGATAAACGTCTCAGAAGCAGTTTTACATGCTTTCAAATAAATGTCTATTTGACATCTGACAGGAAACGTCTTAGAGACGTATTGGAGATGAGCAAACACCCTAAACAATACATCTTGCATATGTAAATGCAGACATTAAATAGACATCTCCGAGATGTACATGTGCGATTAGGGTGAGTGCTTTACTGTCAGGTCCTGGTGCCACCTTCTGTAGAACTTAATAGCACTGTTGTCCTCAAATGTTATTCTGGAGCCCTACGATGGTTCTCAAAGTCAGAAAAGTTATAACAATGTTAGAATAATGTTGTCCATGGTATATTTTCACTGCAAAACAATAAAAAATGCCGCAAACAATAGCACATTTTGAGAAAAGCCGTAGCAAAATCAGTCATTTTAGGCCGCAAAAAAATCTGAAAAAAGTCCCGCGAAATCCCGGAGGGACTGACTAATAACATTAACCTAAGCTTGCTAGCTAACTGATTGTCTCAGCTACTGACAACTCCAGTGTGAGTCCAGTGAAGAGTGTGAGACCTTGGGTTAATTTTGACAGCTCAGAGAAGCAAACCAATGATACTGGAAATTGTTATAACAGCTGACAAAATGTTAATATTTACATTTATTCATTTGGCAGACTCTTACTTTATCCAAAGTGATATTCAAATATACACTTTAAAATACACACAGATTTTGTGTTTCCTGAGAATCGAACCCATGACCTTGGAATTGGCAGTGCAGCGCTCTACCAACTGAGCTAGAGGAACTCAAAACTGGATTTTGAACCACAAAATTAAAATCAAAATTAAATAAGAGCAGAGTTTGTTTTTCATGAGTTGCAGTACAATAGTTCTCATCTTGTATGTATCCATGAGCAAACGCATAACTTAGCTGTCTATTACTATTCAATAGTGATGGTGAAAGGTTGAGAGACTATGTAATGGAGACAAACGCAGCTGTCCATTTTATCGCTGAAGAGAAAAATAAGCAAATTAGAAGGTAAGAGTTTTCCTCTTAATCCCTCAGGTTAGCATCCCGAACCACTGGGTCCTGAACCGCTCTGTTTTGGCGTGGACCGACATTCCCACATCTGTTCTGGATATGTTAACTGCCCATTACGAAGCAAAAGCCAAAATATTTTGAATTGTTTTTCCTGTGTGATTGTGAAAAATGACAGGAGGGAATCCAGTTGGCTTAGTGTCTGTTGATAGCTAAAGATAATTACGTTGAGTATGTCAGATCCCTGAAAGAGAGAGTGAGAAAGTGATGAAAATAGAGGCAGACACAAATGAAGGCTAATCAGCATGTTTCTGGACTTCACAATATCTTCTTTTCCCATGAAGTCAGGTTTAAGGCCAGGTGTCTTGTTTGGCAGACCAGCCAGAAGGACAATTATGTATGTGACCCACTTTCAGAACCATAGCCCAGATTTTATCTTAAAATTTTGTCTTACACTCTTCTCAATTTCTAATCTCTTTACTCCACACAGCTGACTTCTCAAAGTCTGTAGCCTACAGTGTCAAACGGCTCCACCGTGTATGATGAGTTCAGCTTCGATTAGGCTGTGCTTGACTGTGGCTTTTTCATTTCACTTTATGCTTTGAGAAAAAAAAGGGGTCAGTCTTTTTTAAACCTACCCCTAAGTATTTCAGGTTAACTTTAGTTTACAGACTACATCCGGTTTGAATCAGACAGTATGTATGATCTTCAAGAAAACAAATATGAAGTTATAATTTAAAGCAACTGTGGAGGAGAGCCAACTACAAACTCCATTTCAAATATCTTATGGTTAAGAGTAACACTCTTTTTTAACTCTCTACCAAATTAAAATGTCAGCAACACATTCTTATAGAGGCAATATGGTGTGACACGGAGAGACAGTTTCACCTTTGTAATACACTATATTTGTGTAAGTAGAGTTGTACTGGATCTGCAGACACATATTAGGTCTCGCAGCACAGATGGCAGAGTTACTGACTGAAAAATGTGTCTGTATAAACAGGGAGGGGGACCTGAGAGAGCACATCTTAGTATTGAAGAAAAACAGAGCTCAGCAAGGATGGAAAGGTGATACTGGGAATAGAGGAGCCTAACGCAACTCCCGGAGAGTGCTCCTAAGCCAAATACTGAAGACATGCTGGGGTACTCAGAGTGGGAGATTGTTAAATACTGAATTCTGTAGATTGGGATACACAGCAGGATGTTGGAGCACCTAGGAATTTGATCCCATGAACCCTGGAGAGGTGGTGAAGGGGGTAGAAAGTTATAGAGCAGGAGGTACAAAGGTGGGAGAATGGTTATAGTGCATGCTAAAGATGGGTTTGTGTATAAAATGCAATGGTGATGACGTCAGAGGAGTGATGAACTGTTAGCAGAGGATGTGAAGCATCTGGATATGGGCATGTGTTAGTGGAAGATGTGAAGCAACCAATGTGTATGTTTGATTTAAGTGTCTGAGACGAGATCGAATAGCACAGCAGGGTGTCTGTGAGAACAGCAAGTGTAAAGGTTGTACACCATGTTGAACTGCTAATGCACATACTTTTGATGGCAGCATTCCATTAAAACACTGAAGGGACTGGTCTTGTCTGGCCCAATGGCAGCCCTTGAGGTCATCCACTTTGTCACATGAGCTGCTGGGTAAAGGTCTGCTGAGGAGTACACACAAGAACATGTTTGGCAAAAAAAAGCCCATTCTTATTCCCTCTTTCACTATTTATCACTTACATTTCATTGCTGGTTATATTCTGTATAATTGTGAATGTGATGAATACAAATCTTGAAATCTTGAATCCTCTCAGTTCTCATTTGTAATTGTCAGCCATGTGGATTCTGTCACAGCCCTTTTGGCTTAGTAAACAGAACATTCTTGTTGAGGTTAATTCATTACCTGGCTCTGGTTGATGTCTAAATGGCCCTTCAAAGGCAAAGTTTAAAGTCATTAAATAATCTACAAAGTGGTGTCTACAAAGGTAAAACTAAATGTAGCTTGCATAAGACAAACATAATGAAGCTTTTAAAGGTAAGCTGATGATTGTTGATTGACAACTGCTTTTCTTTCTCCTTATAGGTGAAGCATTGGATTTATCAGTTCGTGGAGGTGGAGAAAGAGGAGGGTAAACAGAATAAAGAAACTAACAAAAAGTAGGCGAGGTGATAACAGAAGAAACCATGAGAGACATAACATGGTGCATGGGCATCATGTTCTGCCTCTCCATCTGCTTGTTCGGCAAGAGCCACTCAGGAAATGCACTCACACAATCTCGACAACGACGAGCTCCTGCCGATGACTCCAAGAAGTGCTCCTACACTTTCCTGATGCCCCAGCAGAGGATCACAGGTCCGATCTGCGCCTCTGCAACCGGGCCTGAGCCAGACAAAGACCGGGTGACACGTATGGATATTGCTGATGTCCGGGAGGTTCTATCCAAGCAGCGGCGAGAGATTGAGATGCTGCAAATTGTGGCAGATGTGGACGGGAACTTGGTAAATGAGATGAAGCTTCTGCGCAAAGAGTCTCGTAACATGAATTCCCGAGTGACACAACTCTACATGCAGTTGCTTCACGAAATTATACGCAAGCGAGACAACTCCCTGGAACTGGCACAACTGGAGAACCGTGTGCTGAACGTCACCACGGAGATGCTCCGACTGGCCTCACGTTACAAAGAGCTGGAGCTACGTTTCGCAGGCCTTGCTGCCACAGTTAACAACCAATCTGTGCTCATCGCCGCCCTGGAGGATCGTTGTCTTCGTGGATATGGGCGTCAAGATCTGCCCGCAGTTCCACCGCTGGTGCAGGTGGTGCCAGAGAGCATTCCAGCAAATAACAATCGCTTCACCAATGAGATTCAGAGAGACCACAACAACAGAGCCTTTCCCAGAGGATCACGAATGGATGCCCCAACACCCGACTCACTGGGAATCCCACCACCCCCACAGGGCACCCTTACCTCAGAAGGTAAGTGACCAGGGACTGTGTAGTTGACAAGTGTAGGTTTGTGTGTAGATTTTCACCATCACAGAAATTCCACATGAACATAAATTACATGTTTTGACATTGACAGCTTCTATGCATTACCAGTCTTGGGAGTTACAATGGCAGGCTTTCAGGGTAGATGTGGTATGCTACCATGCAACACAAAATGTTGAAGTAACAACCCATCAGTTGCTATACATGCTCTAATGTGTAGGAAAGTAACTTATGTGACGGGCGCAAATTTGACGGCTCATGTCTTGTTCAGATCCCACTTCCCATTCACTTAGTCCACATCTTGGTGACATAATGCCTCATAGATTGTTAAACAGCAGTCTTTTTTTGTGAGGCCAGTATCACTGTGGGCTATGCAAAAGTTTCCATCAAGGGTGTATAGTGGCCGCAAAGGAGGTACATCTGAAAACTAAAATAACAAATGGACCACTGTACTGTACATCTGCAGTGCCACTGAATGTGTTGCATTTCCCCTGATGGCACTACGTGTTTCCTGTAAAAGTGGCACTGAGCCCTTATCCTTCTAAAGCACGAACACACAGCCGAGAACAGACTGCACAGTGTTGTAATGCAATACGTTACTGAGACAAATCTCAGAATCCTCCATTCTGCTCCTGCAGAATCCTCTCTGGCAGCCCATGAAAACAAAATATGAGCTCATGGATTCCTGAGCGCACACGTGAATACATGCACCCACACAATCCTCCCGGAAAAATCTGAAGTAGATTAAAAAGGGTCAGAGAAGAGTGAAGTGGATGAACTGTTAGTCTAAGCTTAAACTGGGCTTCGGTTTGTATTCTCCATAAATGCATCAAAATGTGTCTGCCCAGTAAGTAGTGACGTTACATGTAAAAACAAGAATATTCAATGTAATCTACAAAACACCCTCTTCAAGCACTTAACCAGAGAAAAAAAAAGTCCTCCTCTCATACACATGCAGGATATTGACACTGCCTCTGCCATGAAATTTAAACTTGAAAGCAGTTTACATGATAACGTGTTCTGGCAAAACATTTGCTAGAAAAATGGGGCAAGCAGTTGTTATGAAAGACAAAGAAATCATTAGACAGACAAAGAGACAAATTCAGTGTCTGTATTCAGGTCCACATTCAAGCAGTCACTTTCGAGACCACATTCCTGCAAGACAGGTTTTACAGGCATGTAACTGTCAGTAAAAGGCAATACCATAAAACACAACTTTACTACACACACACTGGACTACATATGAAATGCAGAAGGGGAATGAGGTGTGTGTATATTGGAAATGAAGACACACATTGGAAATTAAGTCACACATTTTGTAATTTGAGGGAGAGTTGAACCATGCTTATTACGAGTAAAGTTACAAAGCCACAAGCACAGCAGTCCTGTTCCAAAACTTAGTGAGCTACCTGGCTTTATACAGCCTACAAAGGCTATTCTAATGTCACAGCACCTCATAAATAACTGATGTGAAATGCTTTTTAAAGCTCGCATAACTAATTTCAACTGGCACTAGCATGTTTCTAAGGTAATGACACTCAGCTCGCTTGGTTTTGGAATATTTTGTAAGTCCCCACATCTGGCAGGCCAAATAATGGACATGTGTGAGGGTGAGATGGTGGTTTTGGACTACAGCCTTTAGCGATAAAGCTTTGAGAAGGTGTATACATATCACAACCACCAACCTCTCTAGACACAACCTACATTGGTAGCTTTCTCCAATTCCCATTCTCTCTCGCATACCCACACTTCATAATAAACAATCTCCACTGCTTATCCAGAAGATCTACAGGTCTTCAACCCAAGAGTTAAAAAATGATAACATTTCTAAGTTCCTGAAGCAAATAGCTCCAGAGTCCAGCCTATCGTGCAGCCGAGGCAACTCAATAGGGTTCAATTATCTCGTGACTGACCACTAATGACAGCTCAGTGTAGCCCACTTCGCCTAGTACATGGAGAATTAAAACCGCAGCTGACCAAAGCAAAACACTCTTATAACCCCTAGGGTTGTACAGTGCTACTTTTTTTTTTTGGTCAATGAAGATGTAACATTACTGAATAAAACAGAAGCTGCTCAGAGAGTGAATTGAATGACTCTACGATGCAGTTCTGTTTGAGGGTCCTCCTGGACTGAAGCAGAGAAAATGCCAACTCTGCTGATGTCTGTCGCTCGAAACCGCCTGTCACAATGCCTGTCTGTATGAGCTCAATGGTTGTCATTCATGCACAGGCGGTCAGGGCCAGACTGGGACCTGGCTGGTTAACGCAGCTGTTTCAGCACAGCTAGAGCTACTGAAGAACTTCCTCTCAACACAGGAAAACTCCTCTTATACACCAACCATACCACCCAAAAGGGCCTTTGGCAGAAGGGAATCTCTCTTTCTCTTTCTTTCTCTCTACATCTCTGGCTCACCCCTATATGACTGATAATGATTTTAGCTTAAGCTCAAAGTAAAGAGGAAAAAGAAAAATGAGCGGGGAAAAAAACAAAGGAACAGGGACTTGCACAAGGCCTGAGCTGGTGTCTGGGCATGGTAAATTCATCAGGACAAACCTGGGTATTTATCTTTCAGCCAAATCTTGTTCTCTGGACAGAAGACCCTGCATGGAAAGCTTTCATTTAAGACAATAGTGTCTCTCTATGGTCAGGAAAATTCTCTAAACTGATCCGACACCTCTATATGATGTGTTCAAAAAAACTGCTGGTTCAAACCACAATTAATGCAACCTTAATAACTACACAATGAAACCAGGTAGGCCTGCTCCAATAAGAACGTTAACTATAATGACACCTACAGTGTCATACACAACAACAAATGATAAGGTTATGTTATAATGAGCTATTCACTGTTCAATGGCTATAATGTTTTATATCGTCACCAGCTGGAAAAGCTTCTGAAAGTCCAATGTTATTGTTCCTCTGTGATATTATCATTATAGCTGTGATGTGAACTTATTCTCATTTAATTAAATTATTATAAAAATATTTTAATCATAATTATCGTCCTTAGTGTGAACAGGCATTTAATCTTGTTATTAATGACAAAAAAGCAGGTTTTTTTATATTGTCGATAACAAAAATGAGAAAAATACTGCTGATGACAATATGACAGAAAGGCCAATATATTAAAGTGCAAGCATTTTTGAAGACAAATCTAAAAAGAACAATGGTTTCAAATATTCCAATCGACCCGCTTGAGCTGCACAAGTTTAATCAGATACACAGTAAACACAACACATATCTGCACAAAATTACGCAAATGTACAAGAGAACCTGAACTCATTTATGTGCTAGTCACATTGTGAATGCAAACTGTCATTATCAATGTCACTGCATTGATCCAGATATGAAATACTGAATTGAGAACCCCAGTTTTCTTTTCTCCCCATCTTTCTCAGGCCCTTTCAGAGACTGTTTCCAGGTGCGGCAGGCGGGACACAGCACCAGTGGGATGTATCTGTTGAAGGCAGAGGGAAGTGATAGACTGATTCAGGCCTGGTGCGAACATAAATTAGACAACGGAGGCTGGACCGTTTTTCAGCGAAGGAAAGATGGCTCTGTCAACTTCTTCAGGAACTGGGATAACTATAAGGTAAAAGGCCCTCAACACACTGACCAGAGTATGCTGCAGCCTGACGGACATACAAAACTACGACAATTAATTAGCAGTGAAGTCCTCTCTTTCCTGACTGTTTATCCAAATTTAGTGTAAGTGATAAACTTCTAAGAAACAGGGGAATAGGGAGATAGCCACAATGTCTGCATTTACATAACTGCCCCACATCCCTGTCGTGTGAGCGTGTAAGTGAATTAGTAAAATAGATGGAATGTGTGATGAGATTCCCAGTAAGACCTATCAGTGATTTACTGTAGGTCAGTGGTTCTCAAGACTTTTCAGGTCAAGTAAAACAACAGACTTTTAGGTCAAACAGAATGACATCCTTCCCCTTTGTCAACTGACCCTTTTTTTACACCTGAATTCACATGTAGTATGTATTATTTTTACATTTGTTTAAATTGACATTGTTTAATTAATTTCGTTTTTTCTTTACCAAAGTAACATGAAAAAGATTATTGGTTTATTCAACATTAGCCAGATGATAGAACATATTAGTGCATGGCAATAGACCATAAGTTAGAAGTTATAGTATTGCTTCATGGTAAGGCATGCTCTTACTACTGTATGCCACTATACTAGATAATACAAAGATACATTTAAAAAAATCCAACCTATGAATTTCACAACATGTTTTCTTCAGCATTAGGGCTGAACATTTCCCCTTTAGTCTAGGAAACCAAATAAATACAGCTGTGATATATAGGAGGCTTGTAGAAACAAAGCACATAATTCAATTATTTTCCAAGAGCAATGGAACTAAAATGACCATTATCACCTTGTACACTGCTGAATTCAGTGGAAAAATCCAGTTATGCCTTTATAAAGTAGCTCTCATGTTCCCTGCAAAGTCCGTCCTGGGAGTGTGACATCACCGATTTAGTCAAAGTGAAGTGTATTCACTTGCCAAATGAGTGAATTGTAACTCCAGAGTTGAAGGCCTACTACAGAAATATACCTCAAATCCTGCTCAGTGACACAAATGAAATAAAACTACTATAATAACTGCACACAGTTGGGGAAATGCATATAAATCCACTAAACACGCTCAAGACTTAGATTAACTATTTCCATTGGAGAAAAGATCAAACTTCTCTGTCACGTACTCTGTCTCTATTACCATTTCTCTCGTTCCCTCCCTCCTTCTCCCACACAGAAAGGCTTTGGGAACATAGATGGAGAGCACTGGCTGGGCTTGGAGCACATCTATAATCTAGCCAAACAAGGGGACTACAAATTGCTGGTAGAGCTGGAGGACTGGGTCGGAAAGAAAGTGTACGCAGAGTACAGCAGCTTCCATCTGGAGTCTGAGAGTGAGGCCTTCAGGATGAGACTGGGCACCTACCAGGGCAATGCTGGAGACTCCCTCACAAGCCACAATGGAAAACCCTTCACAACGCTTGACCGGGATAAAGACGCCTTTACAGGTTAGATGTTAACAGACAGTTAAAAGCAGGGCAATTGCTGAAGAAAATGGCCAAATGTCCATAGCTATAAGGGTTAGGTAAAATACAGAATGTTAGAATTGTTTGGTTCGTTTCAGAGGTCCTGTTTAAACCTCTTTCTGGTTGCTTAAAAGGCTTAGACTAGTCTTAAAAGTTAGGCATCTATTTAAAATTGGTTCCAACAAGATCGAAAGCTTCTAAAGTGTTCTATCATTCCAACTCACTGCATTCTTTTCTCCATCTTCTATGCCAGGCAACTGTGCTCATTTCCACAAAGGCGGCTGGTGGTACAACGCTTGTGGGCAAACGAATCTGAACGGTGTGTGGTACTCCGGCGGTGTGTATCGCAGCAAGTTCCAGGATGGGATCTTCTGGGCAGAGTATGGAGGCGGCTTCTACTCGCTCAAATCAGTCCGTATGATGATCCGGCCAATAGACTGAGGTTCACCCCAGGACCTCACCCATTTACCAAACCCAATTGACTCTAAATTGCTTGAATGTACTCATAATTCACTTCAGCACTTATTTATAATCACACATTGATGTTTATGAGGACTGGCATGTATAGCACACTATAGTCATCATTGGTGCAGCACCGATACAAATCCTGAAAAGGAGTGGAAGGATATGCCTTTTTCCAGACTTGTATACCAATGTCCTTTGGTCCATCCATATGCAGAGAAGACGACCTAGTAAGAACTAGAAGTTAGATGACAACATGGTCAACTTCAGCATCACCTGTCCATATTCCCTTCAGACTCTTCCTCACTTCCTGGACTGAAGACTTAAAATCCTCAATAACAAGTTTTTAATCAAAGATCTTCACAACTAACCAGATTTTGGCCTCTGGTTTGTGGAGGTGTGTCTGTAACAATAAAGACTGGCTCTGGGCTGAACTGTTCACCAGGCCCCATCTGCATTCGGGGGTAATGTTGGTCTGTAAATATACTTTAGGTTTTATATTGGTTCATTTTTTGAAAGAGTTAATTTAAGGACTCATCTCCAATCCGCAGTAATCATTTGTTATTTATACATCAGTGATCTGTATTTATGACAGTTATAATCCTCCAATCATCTATTACAATGTACCATTGTGCTTTTGACTAACTTTTGTCAACATACTTTTACCAACAGAGAGAGACTATTACATTTGTCTCCAGGGTTGTAATAATCATGTCCCCCAACATCTATCTTAGAGGTCAATAAGTATGCATTTTTCATAATCTTAAATTCAGTGTTATTTTCTTTATATGACAATTTCGATTGAAACAAGATATTCAGACAAAAATGCAGGTGTGAACTAGATTTCATTTACTGGGAGTTAAGTGGATGTTAGATACCATAATAGAGCCAAACAAAAATGCTCAATTGTTAAAACGATTGTCAAGATTATTGAACACACTGTGCAGCCTAAATGATGTCAGAGATGTAGTTGTTTCAGAGCAAAATGAGCTAATCTTTACATTTTAAAGATTCAGAATTTAGAAATCGGCCTCCTTTTAATGAATGACTTTGAATTAGAAGTGAATTGGTCGTACCAAACAGAACGTGAATTGGAATTAAAAGGAAGAGGATTTTTTTTTATTAATTAATTATAAATAAGTGTCAATATTTGTCTGTAAGGCCTATAAATAACATCGAAGGAAAATATACTTTTTAAAATAACTTTTAGACATGGCTTTACCAAGTCTTTTTTTCTTTTAAATTATTATGACAGTAAAAGGGGTCAGTTTAGATTTTGAATTCAGTCATTAAATCTTCAATATTTGGTTATACCACTGACTAGTTCACAAACACACATGCAAAACATTTGTTTTGAAAAAAACTAAACCTTTGAACTTTGTAGAACTGTTGAATTTATGCTAGACTTCCCTCATAAGCATACATGTATAGACACAAACACACTCATCTCTGTAGTCTTTGATGGACTCTCATTGACAGGGGCAGACACACTTTTGCCTGAATGTAATTTTGGTATGAACTAAGATTTTGTGTAAATTATCTCTGAATCCACTTAACGCTGCTCCAACACTGAATAAAACAGCGTCAAAAAGTCTGGTTGAAACTTTTATTGCACAGTACATATGGAAACAGCTGGTTTTTCAATTACACAATTGATTTATCAGCAATATGAGCAGGAGTATGTGTGAGTGAGTGTTTGAGACCGAAAGAAACAGAGATTTAATGTCAAAAGTATGCAGACATGTGAAAAGGGAAGACTACAGCACATAGAGACAATGAAAAACACATTTCTGCCGTCCAGTCACGAATGGAGGCGAGAGAGACCGATGAGAGAGAGAGAGAGAGAAAGAGAGGGATCCAGAGGGAGGGAGAGAGAGATGGAGACAAAATAGCAAGACATTCCTTCCATATAAAGGTTCCATGCTTAGGTTATAGCTCCACAAAAGTGTATTTCATAAAAGTTATGCCTCCCTGTTCCAAGCGGGACTATCTTTCAAAACGTCCTCGATCACTAAGCCAAGCATCTAATTCTTTCGGGAGAACACGGACACATGCAATCATAGAGGAGAGAAAGACACATGCAGATAAAGTTTTGAGAGCGGCCTGTGCTCTAACATGTTCTCTAAAGAGCTTCCGTCTGTTTCCCAGCATGCATCTATCCATGGGACACAGATCACAGGCTTCAAACATTCACGCACATGGCACATCAGAGTAAATACTCAAACTTAGAATACGAGTGCAGTCACAATCCGGCCATAAACTTGTTTTCGGTCTCGTAAAAGCTTTTGTTGGATAGAAACTGATGACCACTAAAATCATCAGCTGTGTATGTGGTAAATATAAGTTTTGGCACGTCACAGGCTGTTAGTTTCTGATACAACATTGAACTGCCAACGATTCTTTACTACACGATTCAAAGAATCATGCAATATAAATTCTGTTCATGATTGGGTTAGACCCAGTTCAGGGTTATCATCATCATATCAACTTTAACATAATCAAAATATTAATATTATATTCATAATAATAGTATATAAATCATACTAAAACACCATCAATCCAATATTATTTTGATGTGATTAAATCACATTTATTAATTTAGTCAAGATGTTTTTCATAAAATCATGACATTACTAAACATTCAACACATTTTACAACTGATTCACAACTTTACCACTGAAAACAGGTCCTGAACAGACATGAATGTGGAATTATTATGAAATAGTATTAGTATAGTAATTATGATTAGTTCTTTAATAATGCATCCAATGCAAGATTCATTGCTAGAACAATGTTAAAAAGTTTCCAACAGTATCAGCTGACCGGACCCCATGTGAACTTTGCAGTATGTGGGTTGATAGGAGTTCCAGACAGTGTCTCTGCAGGAGGTACAGGCGTGTTGTGTGCGTACTGTGGTTGTTGGCTGCCGGTGGGAGAACTGAGCACCTGTCTGTCAGCATCCAATCCAAAGGAAAACAAAGATATTACAACTGTTTAGCCGAAGAAGGTCAGACTACACACACAATTACTTATCTAAATGAGGACCACAGCCATCTGTTTTTTTAATGCTAATTATGAACACTGCAAACTAACCGCACACGCACACACATATGTGCATCCAGCTAGAAGCTTCAGTCTAACCCAGTGTTTTCAGTAGGGAAATCCTGTTATTACAAAACAGAGAAATCATTTGGACACTGACCCAATCCTTTACCTCATCTTCCTCTCAATAGCCTTCCAGACAGTTTTTCTCACATTCAGACTGCGATGAAGCCATCTGGATACAGTCAGAGCCCACTGAGCGCTTTCAGAACACACCACAAATCACCGTCTCTGATTGCCAATGCAGAATAATAAATAATAATAATAATAATAATAATAATTAAGCTCAGATGAGCTTTATTTGTCACATACACAATTATACAAAGTATAACCAGCAGTGAAATGTGTTCTCTGCATTTAACCCATCCAAGTGTACACACACTTGGAGCAGTGGGCAGCCGACGATGCGGCGCCCGGGGAGCAGTTTGGGGTTCGGTGCCTTGCTCAAGAGTCTCACCTCAGTTGTGGACAATTCCTGCCGGAGCCGAGATTCGAACCCACAACCTCGGGTTGCAAGTCCGACGCTCTATCCATTAGGCCACGACTGCCTCAGAAGTACGTATAGAAGTGAAAAGACCAAAGGGAGAATCCACCCACAATGGGTATAGCATCATTTATATGCATAGTCTGTGTAGCTTTAGCACCAGACTCTCTAAAAGAATTATGAAGATCAGGCACATCATTTGCATTGGACAATGGTACATCTTGCAAGCCAAGTCTGAGTGATAGGTTGTGAAAGATGCAGCAGACTGCTACAGTCCGGTGTACTTTTCTGGGACTGTACAACATCATTAATACAAAACAAAACAACAAATCAAAAAGCAAAACCAAACAAAAGAAAACGAAGACATAACAACCCAACACAACAAAAAACAAACCGAAGACAAGATAAAACTAATAATTAAATAAATCTAAAACCAAAACCAAACAAAAACAAAAACAAGGTGAGATGAAACAACAAAAATGACAAAACAAAAATGAGATAAAACAAAAAAATGAAATAAAACAAATCAAAAAACAAAACCTAACAAAATAACATAGACATAACAAAACAACCCAACAAACCATGACAAAATAAAACAAATAATTAAACAAATCCAAAACTGAGACAAGATGAAACAACATAAAACATGGAGAGGCTCCAGCATCCCCAAAACCCTATACAGGATTTAAGAAAAAATAGATTATTAAAAAGGAGGATTTACTACGAAATGATTATGAATATAAAACAACGCTGGGTTGTTAATAATAGCTACACTGCAATATATATGACTACTGGAATATAAAATAACTATTATACGAGATTTTGGTCATAACTCACCCTTAAATTATACTGCTGTCATGTGAAAGGCTGGAAAAGACACTTAATCTATAAAAATCAAGACAGATGGACAGATAAAGGGAGGAGGATGTAACAGGTGAAAGAACAACCAGCAGGTCAAAATAAACGGTTTCAGTATTACGGCCAAATCGGAGAACACAAGATCCTGGAGTTCTCGGTCTCAAATTCCGCCATCTTCCTTTCACTCTCGTATTTTTTACTTTGAGCAGATTTACAAGGAGACTGACTGGCAGTTCTTTGTAGTTGTACAAGAGAGCAGCATTTTCCTCTCTGCCTTCCAAAGAGCCTGGGAGTCATCCAGCCCCGTACCAAACACACCAGGGCAAACACACAAAACATCACATCTCCCTGATTTTAGGGATAAATTTGGTTCTGTTTGTATAAAGTTCAGTTAGAAACAAGATTGCCTTCAGTTAAATGATAATTCTACCAAAAATGAATATTCTGTAATAATTTACTCCTTCAAATCATTTCAAATGTTAATTCATTTCTTCCTAAGATTGAAGATAATTTGTGTATTTTAATGACCTGGAGAAGGTCATTCATGCTTTTCTTACCTCCCGCATTGATTAATGTAATTCCTTTTATTTGGGTCTTCCTCAATCATCCATTGCATGCTTACAGATGGTACAAAATGCTGCTGCAAGGCTGTTGACTAGGGCTAAGAAAACTGATCACGTTACACAAATTTTAGCCTTTCTTCACTGGCTTCCTGTCCATTTTAGAATTTAATTACAAATTGTGTTGTTTGCTTTTAAAGCACTTAATGGTCAAGCCCCATCTTACTGTATCTCACAGATCCTCTTACTCCACTTTCATCCTCCAGATCTCTAAGATCTTCTGACAGGGCTTTCTTAGCGGTCCCGGGTTCACGCTTAAAAACAAAGGGCGATAGGGCTTTTTCAATTGCTGCCCCGTCTTTGGAATCAACTGCCACTGGACATCCATCTTGCACCTTCTATTACAACATTTAAAATGAAGTTGAAAACATATCTTTATTCCCAGGCATTTTAATTGGATTTTATCTATGTTGTATTGTTTTCTGTATCATCTGTCTTGCTTATTTTATGCTTATTTTTGACTTTGTTCAGCACATTGGTCAGCTTCGATGAGATAAATGTGCTATATAAATAAACTTACTTACTACTTACTTAGTAGACTACATAAGAAGGTATTTTGAGAAATGCCAAATTTGTTGTTCTATGGTCACATTAACAGTTTTGTTGACCAATAACTGAGCAATCAATGAAAGTCAACGAAACCCTATTGACTTTCATTGTATTTTTGGGTGACAGTATTTTCATTTTTCAATGAACTAAGTGAACTTTGGCATCACAACATTAATTACATTTAGATATCAGCCAATAAACCAATAAAGATCTGCTATATTTTGCATCCCTACACCAAACTAATCATCACAGTCACAACTTAGCTACAACTTAGCAACAAAATAACACATAACCTGCATATGAAATATGAATTAAAGCATGTGATAACAACACTATGGCAGACAGTATTGTCTTTACAGTACAGTAGGCATACATTATTCAATCCGCTCCTGTAAACTGCTGTATGAACAGTATAATTTCCTGACTCATTGTAAATATGGCTGATAATCTAAAACACTGACTGTGTAAATGCAACCTAGATGAACTACAGAGCATATTTATTCTCCACTTCTTTCTATCTTAAGTCATTTGAATGTTAGCACATGAAAAAACATGAAGAGAGGCACAGCAAAGGACAGAGTATCTCTTTCACAATAAAACCTAGCCATGCCAAAAAGATACAAGAAAACAGACACGTCTGCGAAAAATTTGATGAAAGTCAAGTGGAGAGTCAAAACACAAACATTTTTTCATGTCATTCAGAAGAATTGTTTTCCAATTTGCTCAAAACAGTTTGTGCTGCCAGTAAAAAAAAAAAAAAAAACAGCAGCGTAAAAGAAAAACAGTGAAAAATGGGGAAGAGGATTTAGCATTAACTGATGCATGCCTGTAGCCAATGGCTCAGGAGCATCTCCCATTGCCCATCTGAACTCTAGAAGCCATGAACAGAGGAGGACTGGCATGGCATTCAGAAGATGAAGTAACTCCAACACACAGAAACAGAGCATAACTGCTAATAATGATGCCAGTTTTATATGAGAGTATTATAAGCTTGGCACTGAGCAAAATGCATGTAATGAAGCGTCTAAGTACATGAGTGAATATGCTTTGACAAGCTTGTAAGGATGAGATTTCACAAAAGCATGTTTACACTACAAAGGAAGTACACTGTCACAGGCATGTATAATATAATATAATCAAGTGGTGTGCATGCACAACTAAAATAAAAAATGTGATGGATAAATACACTAGTCAACATTTGAAGTGAATCAAAACCTTGCATCAAAGTTGTCCTAAAACCAAAATGCGTTCTTGTCTTAGGATGACTTTGATGAACTTTTTGGTCCACTTCAAATGTTGACTACTGTATGTTCAGACCGTTCATTTGCATACTGACATGTTTGAGAGATGTTAATGCACAATCACCATTTTAGATCGACTAACTGTAAGACTGTATAAGATTTACATTCAAGCTGAAAGCATAAATCTAGTCACAGCAAAACTTCAAAAATAAATAAAAATGTAATTATCATTGTATTTTTAATTGTACTATATATTTAAAACTCACTGTTTAGTTTAAAATAGTCTATAATAGCATTAATCACATACATTTAAAAAAAAGTGAAATAAAGAAAAATGGCAATAATATTATTATTACTATTATATTTTTATTTTAGTTATATTTAATGGGTCACACTTTGTAAGCATCAATCCAAATATCCAGGTGTTCTTATGAGTATCAGACTGAAGAACTAATGTACAATAAAAGAAGATACAATAAAACGGATTGAGTCTTATCTTACTTCAAGGAAACAGTGTGCCCGGATAAAAAAAAAAACATCTTATTTAAGAGATTTTTTTACAGGGGTTCCTCAGGGGTCAACCCTAGGTCCATTACTCTTTAGTTTGTACTTGAATGACTTTCCAGATGTTTGTCCTGATTTACATATTCAAATGTACGCATATGACACTGTGATTTATGTACATGACAAAACAAAAGAACAGGTGGCACTAAAATTATCTATTGCAACGATTTTAGACTGGTTTACTCAGTTCTGCTTAACATTAAATGTTCGCAAATGTATCCGTATGTATTTTAAAATTAAAAAGGAGGTCCAACCACATATTAGTTAATGGTAGAAAAATAGCAAATTGTACCAGATTTTAAATATCTTGGAGTTATCTTACAATGCCCATTTAACAATTGAAATGCATGTTCGAAAAATAGTCTGTGCAGTGACACTTCAACTCAGAAATTTTATACGGAGTCAACTTTCAATAGAAGCTTCGAGTCTTTTGTAATTCATTGATCTTTTCTCATTTTTCCTTTTGTATTACTTTATGGTCACAAGCAGGAAAATCTACTCTTAGACCTTTATATTCTTTGTATAAACATGCTTTAAAAGTGTTTAAAAGTTTTATTTTATTTTTTACTTTACACAATTTAGTTGTGTTCTACAATTGTTGTTTAATGTACAAAATTGTTAACAATCTTGCACCTTCAAAGAATTAGTTTTCTCTTGTACTGAAAATATAAGACAAACTAGAGCTTCGTCTAGAGGTGATTGTGCAGTGAATTTTAGAGCTACTGATTCTAGTCGTTCAGCATTTTCTGTAAGGGCTGTTAATAACTGGAATAATTTACTAATTCACATAAGACAGTGCTCCACCTTAGCACAGTTTAAGCTACATTTGAAAATCTGGTTAAAGACAAGATCTGGGTGTGTGACAATTGAGTATTTCTGTACTTTGAATGGAGTTGTAAAATGCATCATTTTTTAAAGGATAATGATTGATTTGTAGTATGTATGTATGGGGGATATTTTGTAAAAATATGGATAGTAGTTTCCATGTGGGGGATTATACTTTTTACCTGTTAAATTTTGGGGGTATTTTATTGTACATAGTATTAAACTGATGTTTTTTTTATTTGTTTGGTATTTTCCTGCCAAGGGAAAGCAGATGAAATTTAGCTCTGTAGCTAATTCTGAGGCAGTTTTCTGACTGTCCATTGTCCCTGTCAAATAATTTTAAAAAAATCACCCCTGAATCTAATCTAATCTAATATAAAAACACTAGTGCTGTCAAAATAATAAATATTCAATTTTATTTTTTAAATGTTTTTGAGCAGCAAATCAGCATATTAGAATGATTTTTGAAAGATCATGTGACACTGAAGCCTGGAGTAATGATGCTGAAAATTCAGCTTTAAAATTAAATTCAAATATACAACAAAAATGATAATAATATTTCACAATATTGCTGTTTTTATTGTACTTATGATCAAATAAACGCAGCCTTGGTGAACATTAAAGATTTCTTCCAAAAAACACAGCATATTATATGATATTGTTCGGGTAACATTTTAATTGTTTACAATATATTTTATATATACCATGAATTATGTTTATAAATATATAAATATAGGGATACGATGCATAGTGGGATATGTGTGTATAAAGTTAATGCAACTGTGCTATTTATTGTCTCACCTACACTTTTCTCTTCAAAACAAAGCTGTGATAATACAATTTTTTGTTTAATACCAATATAAAGCTGTCAGATGTGACAGAAACCGGTTTCATGACAAATTGCACCTGTCCCTGTAACAGCTTTAGGGGAACACCCTGGGTTTCTTCTGCCAGTCAATAATTTTTCAGAATGTCAACAAATAACAAATAACAAATAACAAATAATTGAGTGAATTATATAATTACATAATTACATAATCGCATGAGTCAATGTGTTCATTTTGAGAGCTCTAATTTACACAGAAATAATAATTGCACAAACAATTAAACAAGCTCTAAAGGATATATTGAAGTTGGCAATTTAGTACAAATCATCCGCAAGACATCCCTAGAACGTTTATTGAGGATATCGAAACAAGACAAAAATGTCTTAAATGGGACAATTTAATAAAAATCTTTAATTTATTCAAATTTTAAAATGTCAGCAAGACGTGAAGTGTGTGCATTTATAATTTCCTAGGAAATTGGAACAGGACCTCCCCACAAGGTTATGTTTTGTGTGTGTGCAAATAAGAGAGTAAAGACAAAATACCCAGATACGGGATGCAGGATGTCATGCTCTGGCTGCTGATGTTATCTCTCAAGCGTTTATAGTTGTCTTCTTTAGACATGAGATACTCCAACCTCTCAAACGTGGCCTTGTCCTTTCGACTCAAAAGCTGTGGGAAACAGAGCGAGAAAAAGAGAGTTGTTTTTGTAACAAAAACAATAAGCGAGTTCTTTTACCGGTCTATGATAAATGCCTTTAAAAGGAATAATCTGGGTTCAATACAAATTTGGCTTTATTATCAGCATCTGTGACATGCAGAAGTGCAGCAATCCTCAGTAGACAACATTAAGATATTTTTTGAATGTTTTATCAAGTCTTTCTAGACACACAAACATTTAGTAAATCAGGGTTTATATCATCTAAATTAACTAGACTGTAAACAATACAGTCTCTAACAACAGATCTCAAGAGTGATCATTTTTAGTGTCTCTGCTCATCATATCGTATTCCAGTAATCATTCACAGTTAGCGTGATTTTGGTTTGTTTTCCATTGATCAACCACTTGGCGGTGCAATCGTAAACAATCGCATTCGGGACAGCGTAAAATATCTCCACCTGACCAAAACAAGAGAAGAGAAAAACTGAAAACTAATGTTTAGTGTTTAGTAATGTTCTCAGCAAAAACAAAAGTGGGAGAAAAATGAGATAAGATTAAAAAGCTGATAACGCTGAAATTAAACTCCGCACAGTAAAATTCCAACAAACCTAACCAAATAAGAGCCACCTCTCACACAAACACAAACTCACACACACACACACACCAGTTCTCCAAAATCATTCTGTCTGCAGGTTTGCGCGTGGATACAATTACTGCAAATGACCCCAGAAGAACAGCAAATCTTCTTAGCAGGAAGTTTGTAAAGGGACTAAATGTCTTCGAATCGGTTTATTTGATACATTAAATGGGTCATATGTGCAATTTCACATTCTTTCACATCTTTGAGTGTTAAATGCTGTTTGTGTATATAAAATATCGGAAAAATTACAAAGATTAAAGTCTCAAACCCAAAGATACAGTGCTCAGCGTAAATGAGTACACCCCCTTTTGAAAAGTAACATTTTTAAACAATATCTCAATGAACACAAAAACATTTTCCAAAATGTTGACAAGACTAAGTTTTATATAACATCTGTTTAACTTATAACATGAAAGTAAGGTTAATAATATAACTTAGAGAACAAAATTTTCAGTTTTACTCAAATTAGGGTGATGCAAAAATGAGTACACCCCACTGAAAGTCTCTAGAACAAAGCTAAATTTTAGACTACAAATGTCTAATTTAACAAGAATTCAACCACAGGTGAGTCTAATTATTCATTACACAGGTGTTCAGCAGACAGTTGGCTATAAAAGGGTGTTACTTAAAGAAAACCCCTTCCCATTTCATGCTGTCAGCAATGGCACCACATGGAAGAGAAATGTCACAAGACCTGAGAAAGAAAATAATTTATTTACACAAGAAAGGGGAAGGCTACAAGAAGATCAGCAAAGCTTTACTTATCAGTCAGAATACTGTAGCAAAAGTGGTACAAACATTTAAAAAAGATGGAACTGCAACCATCTCACAGAGACGTCCAGGTCGTCCACGGAAGTTAACACTTTGTCAGGAGCATCTTCTGATGAGAAGGGTTGAAGAAAATCGACATGCAAGTTCACTGCAGTTATCTAAAGAAGTAGAAAGCCAAACTGGGGTGACTATTTCCCGTGACACAATACGGCTTACACTGCAGAGGAATGGCATGCATGGGTGCCGTCCACGAAAGAAGCCTCTCCTAACGCCCAGGCACAAAAAAGCCCGCCTAGAGTTTGCCAGGGCCCATGCTGACAAAGATGAAGACTACTGGGACTCTATACTCTGGAGTGATGAGACCAAGATAAATGTTTTTGGAACTGATGTCTTCAAAACTGTATGACGTCGCAAAGGTGAGGAATACAAAGAAAAATGCATGGTGCCTACAGTGAAACATGGTGGTGGCAGTGTCCTTATGTGGGGCTGCATGAGTGCTGCTGGTGTCAGGGAGCTGCATTTCATTGATGGCATCATGAATTCACAAATGTACTGCTCTATACTGAAAGAGAAGATGCTACCATCACTCCGTGCCCTTGGTCGTTGTGCACTTTTCCAACATGACAATGATCCTAAACACACATCTAAGGCCACTGTTGGATTTCTGAAGAAGAACAGGGTGAAAGTGATTCAGTGGCCAAGTATGTCTCCTGATCTGAACCCAATCGAACACCTATGGGGAATTCTGAAGAGACAAGTTGAGCATCACTCTCCATCCAGCATCCAATCTCTAAAAGAGGTCATTCTTGAAGAATGGAAAAAGATAGATCTGGCAAAATGTCGCCAACTTGTTCACTCCATGCCTAGAAAACTTGGTGCTGTCATTAAAAATCATGGAGGCCATACAAAGTACTAGATTTAGTAGTTTTTGTTGTGGGGTGTACTCATTTTTGCATCACCCTAATTTGAGTAAAACTGAAAAATGTGTAATCTAAGTTATATTATTAACCTTACTTTCATGTTATAAGTTAAACAGATGTTATATTAAACTTAGTCTTGTCAACATTTTGGAAATGGTTTTTGTGTTCATTGAGATATTGTTTAAAATGTAACTTTTCAAAAGGGGGTGTACTCATTTACGCTGAGCACTGTATATTCTTTATAAAAGCTAAGACTCGTCCACGCCCTCCTAAAACGGCTCATTCAAACACACCCCCACATATCTACGACCTAAGTCATCCGCTGTAATGCCACTCTCTAATAAATGTGTGTATGACAGTAAGCAAAAGCAAGACGTGACAGTTTATAAAGTTGTAAATATGGATATTTTCTTACACAAACACATCAATTCACTTCAGAAGTCCTTTATTAACCACTTGGAGCTGAATGGAGCACTTTTTATGATGGATGGATGCACTTTTTTGGGCTTCGAAATCTCAACAGCCATCCACTGCATTATAAAGCTTGGAAGAGCCAGGACAACTCTGATTATATTAATCTGAAAGAAGAAAGTCTCATACGTCTAGGGTAGCTTGAGGTTGAGTAAATCAAGGGACAATTTTCATTTTTGGGTGAACTATCCCTTTAAGCATAAAAGTTACTTATAATTAGGGATTGGTAACTGGTATCGGGCCCGAAACTGAGCTCCTGTACTCGTAAAAGTGCCCCGATACCAAACGGCGATACCACACAGCATGTGATAAGTGCCAGAATGGAGTTATTAGAGATTAAGGTTGTCTATGAAGCAGATGTATGCAATGAATAATGTTAAACATTCAGAATTATTGCCTTTATAGCTGATGTGCGCGAGCTGAAAATCAAAGCACTGAGTGGAGAGAGCGCGCTGGCATAGATGCACGAGCTTGTCGAGTTAATATCCCTTTCTCACAGACATCACTGGAAAGTTTGTAGTATGGTCGGATATGTCAAAATAAAGTAAGCAAAACAATGCACAAGTTAGTTACTTAACGGCACACACTTCTGTTGTGTGATCTTTATTGATGTTAGCTCACATAGCATGCATCATTTGGATTAAAACTAAATCATAAATATAAGACAATTTACAGGGGCATTAACTATAAACATCATATATGTTCAACCTTAAGCATACATGAATACGAGGCTATGTATTGTCCCTCTCATTCTGCACCAGTAAAAATATGTTGCACGTTTTGCTTGCTTCATGAGAGTTTGTGCATTATATGAGTGGCTTTGGAATATAAATCGCAGCATGTTTCAGGTGAAAAGAAAAACGTGACTTCTATTTATGAAAATATCACAGTAAGGAGATTTATAACGAGCGGTTCCCAGCATTGTTACAGCAAACCGCATAATTACAGTATTAAACCACTGCAATGGAGCAGCTCTAATGCTATTAAATTAAAGATGATGTACCATAGAGCAAAAAAATAAAAAGAACAGTGAAAGTAACAAAATCTTGTAAAATACATGTGAGTGTAGAAATAATAATTTTTGATATTTTTTACTAGTGGGTGCAGAACACTATAGTTAATTTATTTAAGTGAGGATAGCAAAATAAAGTAAACTATGACAAATTATATCCAAAAAAGCTTAATACAGTGGACTACCAATACAACTGATACAAATTTGGAACCAAAAATTATTCAGAGGAGTCTGGGAAAAAAACTGAAGTTCAGGTTTGCATGAACCTGGTTGACAGCATGCCCAGGAGACTACAGGCTGTCATTAAGTCTAAGGATCGCCCGACAAAGTATTGATAGTTGTGTAAATATTGTCAGTACTAATATCAATCACATACCTTTCTGTCAAAGTTATCGGACATTATCAAGCTGAATTTGTTCTGACACAGTTTAACTCTGAGATCTTGTCATATTTTATTACCATAAACTATAGCGAATAAACTGATAATGTGAGAAATATTGAAGGTGTCTGAATAAACTATGGTTTGACTATCTATTTGATAAATTAAGTTAACCGATTGTTAATAATTAACATCATTCATACTCTTTTGGTTTCTGTACCCAATATTACAAAATTTACAAATGCAATGAAAATATCGGTATCGGTGCTCTGTATCGACAAGTACCAAAAAATAAAAGTATCGGTACCGGGCGAGTACTGGAAAAAAGTGGTATCGTTGAATCCCTACTTATAATCAATAAAATGTTTGCTTCGGACCATCAAAATAAATTGTTGGCAGATATTAAAAAGACTATTAACAATGTAATGACTGGTAGTTGACTTGTAGTTGCAAAGTTACTTATAGTTAGAAGAATGTCTAAAGTGGACCATCAAAAAGTGCTACCAATATTTTTCAAATCTGTACAAAAGGTTGAATTTCCACTGAATAACAAGATGCTATTTGTATTATTCTCAAATCATACTTAATACAATTTATAAGGGAAATGTTTAAATAAATTATAAAAATAACCACACAGAAGTATGTTCAGAGCCGTCTATATAGGAGTGTGTGCGTTTGGCCATGTCTGAGGAAAGCTAGTCTGAGAGGCCATGGAAAACACAGATCTGACAGAAAGAGCAGGGGAGAGGAATATTCCAGTTATGTAAAAAGACTGAAAATGGTACCCTAGAGACAGTACTGGGGAGGGGGATGTTGGCTGTGACTGAAGACAAGACAAGACAATGTTTCCAAAGAAAAGACAGATACATCGAGATGCTGGATAGCCTAAGCCTTATAACAGTTTACCTTGGTAACCATAGCTCCCCTCAAAATACAAATAAATACTGCTTGCACATGAAAAACCCGTCACCAAAGTGCTAAGATGTTGCTGGTGGCTGCCAAGGTATTGTCTTCTGGCTTCTAAAACGTTCAGATTTACATATGTTGCTAGAGCATTCTATGAGGTTCCTTGGGCATTCAGGTGGTTCTTTGGTGGTTTTGTACTGGTCAAAAAGAGAGCCAAAAAAAAGCGAATCTGAAGTTGCTCATCCTAATGAATCTCAGCAACCTAAGTGGAGCACAGATGCTCGCCTACAGAATGATTTGTGAGCAAACATGTTGTGAAGTTATAAAAACCTGAGGAACAGGTATCCGTTTTATGATAGTTGCCCTATGTTATAGTAGAAACGGAGGAGTGCTTGGGAAACCCCACTATTGGTTTTAGGTTTAGTGCAAACTAATGATCTTTAAAGAAACTGAGGCAGTCAGTTCATAAGGATATCATTAACAACAAATTTTCCCTCATTAGAACGAAATAAAATATCCACTCAAGCACCATCATTGTATGCTATTTTAATAAATTACATGGGTACAAAAATCACTAGGACTATTGAGTGTGTTCAAATGGAGGGTATTTTGTTTGGGAAATGAATTGCATGATTTAATTCCAGTAAAGATTGAAAGGGGAAAAACTAAACAGAGTTCCTTGTTATTCATCAGACTAAGTATTGGAAAGAAACAGCTCAAGGTTTCACAGTGATTCATGTGTTTGCAGTTTCCAGCCCTCATCAATAACTAACTGAGAGCGTATTGGAGGCCTGGATAATTTCACAACTTATAAACACACATGAAAACGGAGTCTAAAGAAATTTGGAGACACAGCAGCTGGGCTGGACAAAATGATAATTGAATGAACCAAGAACCCAACTGACCCAAAAACACACACTATGCTTTGAAAATAAACTTAAAAAAAGAACATATAAAAAAATTTTTTTTAATGTGCCAATAATTTCCTAATAATTAACACAAAAAATATGCTTTAGCAAGTAATTTAAAGACTAGTATTCGAAGCAGTATATTAAATAACTCACAGCCCAGGTCTTGGTGAGCCTGAAGATGGGGGCGCTCTGTAGAGCAGATACTACTGCCATGACTGCATGGAGACTATTCATGTCACACAGTTTCTGCAAGAAGAGAGAATAAAGGTTAGCAACTAGTATAAACACTTAAGAAGTACACATGTGCTGTATGCAGTGTTTTTTACCTTCGCTGTTCTGATATAGAGGCTCAACACTTCTGCCCTGATCTTCAGAGTTTGAGCATGAAGAATCTCCCTCACCACCCAGAAACTCACCTAACATTAGACGAAACCATAAAAACAAAGACATATTGATAACTGATCGATACTGCCATAGTCAAGATATTGTTTTTCAGTAGGTTACACTACAGTTAACCTAAACATGGTGGGGCTGGAAAATGTAAACCCATCAGCCACATGTGCAGAGACACTGCACCAGTAGCAGGGGTGGACTTAGTGAATTGGGGGCCCCAGGCAAATATAGGAATTGGGCCCTTTATATTTGCACACATTTACCTAGATCAACCTTGAGGTTCCATTTTTTAAGAAAAGGGATGAGTCAGAAGTAGAGGTGGGCGATATGGAAAAAATATGATATCACATTTTTTTCTTTTTTAAATATCACGATTCACGATTTTATCATGATTGTTTGTCATGTTGGTTTTACTATTTTGCAGGTTGTCTGAGCAGTACAACCAAACTAATTTCTCTATTATAAAGCCTTTCAAGGTAACAAAAAAAGAGAAAAAAAAGATTGGCAGATATTTAGGTCCAAGTGGGCAAAGATAATAAAATAATTAATTATTTGATCTTTCTTATTAAAAAATACATACAAATATACACATTACAAATACACATAATATACAAATAAAACAATCAGTGCTTTATTTCCAAGTATAATATGTGTATTTAGCAGGAGCATTCAAGAAACTGAATGAACAAAATTAAAAAATTTAAAACAATATAGACTGATTTCTAAAGAAACTGTACTAAAGTTTTTTCAGTCAAGAATAGTGAGTGATTTATCTCTGTGTTATTAACGTTAAACGAATAGTTCACCCAAAAAGAAAAACAATTCCATGTGTCTGTCGATTCTGTCATTGTGTTTTATTTTTATACCATCATTTACTCAAAAGTTGTTTTAAACCTAAGTGAGTTTCTTTCTTCTGCTGAACGTAAATGCTATTTTGAGGAACGTGGAAAACCAATCAGTTGCTGGTCCTCAGTGACATCCATATTTTCCCTTCTATCATATTCAATGTGGACCAGAAACTGTTTGGTTTCCCACATTCTTCAAAATATTATCTTTTGTGTTAAGCACAAGAAGGAAATTAATACAGGTTTGGGACAACATGTGAGTGAGTAAATAATGACAGAAATAAAATTGTAGGGTGAACCATCCCTTTAATTACAGTCGGCTGCATGTTTAATACTATCCCTTCAAGACCTGCACGCGTCATACAGGCGCGCATCCGTTTGTCTCAGCTGTTTACTTTCATTTTAGACATTTTCACTTCGTGTAATTTCATAGGCTGTATGTTTAAATCAGTGGTTCTCTACCTATTTTTCGAACGGGCAGCACTATGGTCCAAGTGCAAGTCTCACGGGCCGCACGCAGGTCATTTACATATTAGTCACCAATACAAACCAACCAGATTTATAATATTATTTATAGCCTAAATATTATGATATCTAAACGATTGCATTTATTTAAATAAATAAATAATTCTACTCACCATTAATAAAACACCTGATGCTGTCGGGAGCTGACCAATTACATGTAACAGCTGATTATATTCGGTATAATTATGTATGTGACGAATAAAAATCCTGAATCTTGAGAAATTCTGCTGGAAAGGAGTAACAGCACAATAAAGTTGTGATTGTAATGTACAGTCTTGTAAGACGCGTGGAAGCGTGACTCGACGTGCGACATTGCAGAAAAGTTCACAAATGCAGCCTGTGTTGATCCAAATATGGAGAGCATTTTTCGATTTTAATAATCTAAGGTTCTCTCCAGAGATGTTTTGACACATTTTCTGTAATTGAGGATGATGTTTCTTTTTACCTGAACATGTTCAGTGTGAGGCAAGCACTGTTGACTCTGATATTGTTTCTTCGCTGGCATTTTCCACATTTTGTTTCCTCCCTTAACAAATGTGTCCATTCTGATGCTCAATTTTACCGAACGAACGGCTGCTGATGACTATCTGAATAAAATTCTGTCAAAGTACGTGCTTGTTAAATGCGTAACATTAATTACATGAGTGCATATAGTCTGCTCATGTCTAAAAATAATATATGAAAAACTAAATTATTTGACATAACAAAAAATAGCTTTTATTTGTTTCGTATATTTTTTAATTAATGTAAAAACTAAAAATGAATTGTAGAACAAAGTATTTTTTGTTCAGCATGATAGGTCGCGGGTTGAGAACCACTGCTTTAAATGAATGTGCTGCTCATACCAAATTAATTTTATTAACAAAAAATGAGTTTGGGACGACAATTTAATAGCCTTGCGTTATAGGCTGTTTATTCAGTCATATATTCATATTCATAACAGTTTTGACTTAATTTTTGTGAAATAAACTCGCTTTGTTTTTTATATATATATATATATATATATATATATATATATATATATATATATATATATATAACCTAGTGAATTTTTTTTATTTAAAAATAAAAGTGAATAAGTGTGCGAATAAATCTGGTAAAATGTCACACGTTGCTCTTTGTATTATTTAAAAAAAACAAGCAAATAAATTTATACATAAATATTTAATATAACATTAAAATAAACGTATTTTAAATGTATTTAATTAATATATTATAGATAGGACAGAACAAGAGTCACAGCAGCCCTCCGAGTCCGCATAGAGAAGAAAAGTACAGGGGGAAGAGATATTGATGCGAAGTGTATTAAATCTGTGAGTTAGTTTACTTTGAGCCTTTTCTTTTAACAGTTTTAAACCTCAGTAACTGTGCGCTCTTGAAGAGTTTGACTGTTGTAACCGAACGCGATGCGCGGTTTGAATGCTGAACGGAGGATGACAGACAGACACAGCAGAGAGAGAAGTTCTTGTGGGCTTGAATTTAACTTATTTAATATTCATCTGTACCTCAGATTAAACTATGGAACAGCTTCAGAACACTTGAAATATAGTGTGCAAACACTTTATGGTGCTTTATGATGTTTTTGTGGCTTCCGTGGGGCTTAACAACAACACAGAATATTATAAACTTAAAAGCACAGGATCGGATTTGGATCAGTCTCGTCTGACCGATACCCGATCCGCAGAAAATGACTGGATCGGAGCCGATACCGATCCTCAGTATCGGATCGATTCATCCCTAGAAGACACAAGAGGAGAATGGTCTGAAAGGAGACAAGAAGAAAAGACAAGAGAGAGAGAAGAACTGAGATGAGAAAAGATTAAACAAAACTGGAAGAGAAAAGATGAGAGCACGAGACAAGACTGAGACGAGACAAAAAGGGAAAAAGACTAAACAAGACATGAACAGAATGAGACAAGTAGTGACTAAAAGAGAACGAGAGGAGATGAGAAGCCAAGACACAAGAAGAAACATTGTATTTTAAGGTTCAGACGTTATGCAACTGCAGACATGGATTGTTGAAACATCACTCTTCATCTCCTTCAACCCCAGTCAACCTCAGCCCCCATTTCCATTTATCCTGTTGATTTTCCAGACCTTTCCTTCCCGCGATCCCTCTTTCTCCATCCCTCCCCACATGTCTGATGCTGGGACACACACACGGTGAGGTCATTGTTTCACCATCTCCCCTACTGTGTGTTCCCCTGTTCGTTGTTGTGAGAAGCCGGAACGCCTCAAACCAGTGGAAATAATTTAATTCTAATGACTAATGAAGAGAAAAGGCAGCATGGTACTGCATACATTTATACTCGAACACAAATACACAGCGCAAAAACTTCACATCACGCATGAGCACACATTCACTCCAGCTGCTGCATTACACACACCTGCACCAGCATTACACAAAGAGGAAATCAATTTTGTAGCCTGATTTTGAGCCTCTAGTCATGCAGATCTTTCCCCCACATACTCCATTAAAGAATATTTAATCTCGACGCTCCTCTGAGAAAGAAGAAAGAAAAAGGAATTTATGCAAATATCCCCTGGTAAAAGATACATGTGTCTAATTTTTAACATCTGTATGCGTGTGTTTGCATAAGTGTATTTTTATACCCGAGTGTGCATGACAGACCAAAAATGTTAATTTGTGAGTCTTTGAAGTGGGGAGCATAAAGGTCTAGTCAGAGAAAAAAAGAATGTATATTTATGGAAAGAGTGCTTTACCAGTGTTTATAGTCACATGAACGACATTAACATTTCATTTTACACAATGACAATTTATGACAAGTTATACAAGACAACTGAACCAGACAACTGTCAAGAACTTTCATTAATCTGCTGCTGTGGAAAAAACAAACAAAAGATCAGAAACTACCAACCAACTACGTAATGATTAGCAAACTACATACGATCAGTTAGAAAAGTATTGATAATCAGCTAACCTACTAAAAGTACATATTATCAACGAATGATGAAAAAACGATCACTGGTCAACTAACCACTGAATAATGGCACACTACTAATCTACTAATTATTATACTTCATACTGTACATGATATCATTATACTTTTAAAGGGAGAGTTCACCAAAAAGTGGTCATTCTGTCATCATTTATTCACTCACATGCTTCCAAACCTATATAAGTTTCTTTATTTTGTATTTTAAAGAATACAAATACAAAAGAAGCCAGTGACTTCCATAGTATTGTTTTCCATTCAACATTACAGTATAATTGAGAGATATACATTTTAATATTTATTAGACTTTAAAAAAAATTACTTAGAATTTAAGTGAACTTAAAACAATCTTCACATATACCAATTATAATAAATGTCATATTTACCTGTGCCCTTCGGTATAAATATACAGAAATTGAAACTGACATTATGAAACACTAAATTCTGTATTAAATATAGATGAATCCTAAAAGCTATAAAAGTTATTGATTTCCTCTTTTTATTTATTCTTTGATTAACAGACATCACAGCAGCTGGTTATTAGCTTATATGCCTGCTATAGCTTTAAAAGCTGCTGCTGCTGAACGTGGCGCGGATCTGACACGCATCGTATTTTCTGTCAACTCTCTTTACATTTTCTGACCCACTTCAGGTCTTAAAGTCTCTACTAATGAGCAGACGAGATGAATCGGGTGTTAGATTAGGGAGACAGTGATGGGCTGCACCAGAATAGTTATGAAAACCATTTCAGAGACATGATCTTAAATGCAACTCATTTCAAATATATCACATGCATGCACAGCTTTAAGACAGCGTTATTTCGCCTTTTTGGTAACTTCATGACTTAAATGACCACGATATTGCATGCACGTAGTTTCCTTCACTGTTTGATATGAAATGATATAGGCTACAGTGCGCGATGGCACCTTTGTGCGTGCAATTGAAGAGCACGTGCCGCGAGCACAGTACCGTTTCCGCAGTCATTTGACTCACAACTGGCGCTGAGGTGAAGCAGGAGTACATGTCTAAAACGTCTCCCATTTAATGTGGTCGTAAAGATGTTCTGCAACTGAATAAATACACTTGTTGTCAAGAGAAGAAGTGACAAACAGCAGTTGTGAGTGGGTTAGCCAATCCTAGCTCCGCCCCTGCATTAATTGCGATAAATATTTTTTCACACGCTAAACTGAAATAATGAATCGCCTGCGTTAACGCTAATTTTGACAGCCAACACATATAGACTGTCTTTAAGTCATTGAAATAGTCACTCAACTAATTTGGTCAAAAGCACCGATTCACTCAGGAACAAAACACTTCCTGTAGGAATGAGTCTTGAATAATCCACATAGTTATAGTTCAGTTATAGTTTATATTGTTCAGTGACACATATAGTTCAGTAATCTTAGGACATCATGCTCCAATCTTTTTAGGACGTTTTGTTCTTGCCTTTCGAAGCATCTTCCTTAAGAAAGTACATGTGTTGGCAGGCGAGTGTGTGTGGGTTCCTGAACAGCCGCTTTAAGGATGTATATTGAGAGAAGTTTCCACAGAACACAAATTCCTTACTGACATTCTCATATTTATTACAGAGCACTAGCCATATTATCAGGGGAGAAAGTCTGTGTCTGTGAGGGTGTGTTTAAGTCTTAAAGTGGAGAGGTGCAAAAACAACTTCTGCATTGCATATAAGCTTAAGCAGTAATCATTCCCTTCTGGTTACACACTGACAGCTTCTGCCAATTATGAAGCAACGACTGCACAGCACACCGAAACTTGTACACACTCAGAGTGGGCCACATATTTCTTCAAAGGCCAACTGGATCAAGTCAGTGTTTCCCAGCCCTAGTGGTGTGCATCCAACATCTTCGCGCAGCGATAAGCTTTTCAAACATTGCCATTACCTGCTCACAGTAGAGCCAAAATGTAAATTCAAGTTTATTTCCCCACTTGTCTAATTCACCTGGAGTGACTGACATACAATCACGTGTTGTGTTAGCACAGTGTCCAAATTCTGTTAACAAGAACCTTGACGGCGACGTAATTTTCCAACTTAGCCAATCCAAGGCAATAAAGTCAAGAGCTTTAGGCCAGAAACATACTCATGCGCACACATGCTCAGCCAGCACATTACAAACATGCCAGCCCTTGGAAGCTAAGCTACTAGAGAGACCTACACCCCTCGTGACCCGAACATTTGAACCTGGACAAACACTTTTCTGCACTTTAATGCCCAATCCCTAACACAAACCACTTGGAAACCTTATTTTCCGCTCTGTAGGATTTTAAGTTTTATTTAAAACAAACCAACTCTCCAATACACGTGGCCACAGAAACAATAAACATGTTTCCTGTCGCAGTAAACCGGCTGACCGCACACATATTCGAGTATAATTCTGAATGGAAAAGTATATTTAAAAAAAAAGTAAAATTTAAAGCAACTGATTAAAAATATAATGTGTCAATTGTTTCTCCAGTTTAGCTTTCTTTTTTTATAAAGTGTTTTTATAAAGTGTTTTTATAAAGTGCTTCTAATGTGTTTCTGTGTTGTTTTATAAGCTGCTGTCATTAAAAATAAAAGGTTATTAAAAGGTCTTCGTTTATTTAATTTGCCAACAATATGACCACCATGCCCCTGCCAGTCCACTGACCCTTGCCAAAGTGCTTTAATCTTTAGATGATTTTAATTTGTAATAACTCATTTAGACAGACGCTTACAGGAATTGTGAATTCCAATTCTCCAGTTTTGTTTATTTCAACCTCCTCAGATGCAAGTGTACAATTAATCACTGTCTAGATCTAACTAATGGGGCAACAACAAAAAGTGTCTGCGGTTTACCTGGTTAAAGCGTCTTGTGAAGGCCACAGCATTGGGTGCTGAACTGTGTTTCTCCTTCTTGTTCCAGCCACAACTAGAGAGCTCCTGCAAAAATAACAAGAGAACAAAATAGTCACGTAAAAAAAAACATGTTCCAGTTGGTTTGAGATTGGAGAAACTGGACGGAAACAATCAAGTCAACCAAGCACAGCAGGAGACGCGAATGGTCTACAATGCCAAAAACAAATCAACTCGGAACACCTGAAAAAGGGCGAGCATCACTCATGACCAGTGACCCTAGAAAACATCATTAATGGGGCCTCTGACAGCAGATGTCTGAATCTTTCCCAGTTCGTCACGCTTTGTATACTTTTGTACAATTTTGCATCCAAACACAGAAGTAATTTCAGAATCACATGCCAATCGTCCGAAAATCATGTTGATCCTCCGTCTCGCTCGCATGGCATGACTGATTGACTGAAATAGAATGGAAAAGCTTTTAAAATAATATTTAACAATGTGTATTTGGCAACAACACCGTTCAATAAACATTAATCTGACATGCTAAATCTCAAAAACACGAACTTCACCTGTTCTGCCATCTAAGAAATGTCTAAGAGCCAATACTAAAGCCATCGTGACAGCCTAATATATGACATATCGGCCACGCTTGGAAATTCACATTTGGAAACTTCAAAACATAATTATGCAACCGTGCGTTGCATAATTACGCCAAGCGCTCAGACATTTTCCAGTAGAGAATCAGTTTCAAACAAGCTGTTAGCACCATCAAAACACAAAAACAACTTCTGATATGCATTCCACCACACAGAGAGATTTCATTTCCGTCAGCTGTCAGTAACGGGAGAAGAGCTGCCTGATTCCATGATGGGACTTCAAGATCAATGAAATTAACCATCAAACATATTCATCGCGATTGTCCATTGTGAACTTAAACCCAGCAGTAACACAACCACAATCTCTCATGAGGTCACACTAGCAAACAGTGACTTAATGAGTCAGCAACCTGTGGAGGTAGCAGCTTAGCAACATACACAAACACAGATGTGAATGTCCGAGCCAACACACACAGAGCTAAGTAAGTGCGCTTTCTGCATTGTCTCCAGCACCAACGACCACAGAGGAATCAATTCTGCTGAATCAATGTCTCCATGTGTAACAAATCTGAGCCCCCAGCGTAGAGTTCAGAATATATGATGAGGAAAATCACCTACTGAGATTTAATTAAATAAGTCGCTACCCACTCTGAGAACAAAACATAAGGTTAATGGCAGATTTCCATTCTTCTTCTGTGATGTAATGCATTTCTGAGACTACGGTAGAAGTGAACTGAAACAGTGCCTTTATTGAATTTAACAGCTGGCCAGTTGTCAAGGTTATCATTGAGTTCTTCAAATAAGGACAGCACTGCCACAGGCTCCAAATGGTAGTAGTTGAGTTAATATTTGGACTAATAATTTAAAATATGCAGGCTGGAAACCCCAAAGAGGGATCTTATCTGCAAACAACTGTGTTCATATTTTACCTAAATCATATTGTACACTAAAATGGCAAGACCTGCCTGATTGACCTGGAACAAAAGAAAACAAAAAAATACAAGACAAAAAAAATATATATAGGGCTGTCGCAGTGAAATAATTTACCTTGTGGTTATTTTGGGTGCTCAATATCGCAATATGCGATAGTATTGCCATCCATCCATGTTCATTGGTATATTAAGGGTATACTAAGCGATTTTTGAAAAATGTTTTGGACCACAGAATCGGACAGGTTCCCAAAACACACTTGTAGCCAATAAGCAGTAAGGGGGTGTGTCTTGCAATGATAGAAGAGAGTGCTCAATTTGAGTGCATAGGACAGATATTAGCAGATCGAATGTAGCCATGGCAGATAAAAAAAAGAGGAAAATATCAGAGAAACGAAACATTAAAAAAGGGCATAAATCAGGGGAAAAGGTAGGACCCGTGTAAATATCGGAGAAGCTTTCCAGCGGTGGAGAGAACTCAAGGAGCGGGAAGAGCTCGAATCGGACGCCAAGGTTGCGTTGTTTCTTCTTGATAGGTGAGTAATGTTGATTTTGCTTCGTTTCGCACAACTTACCCATGTTGGCTTTTGTTTGAATATGCTTGTGTGTCATCTTCACTTGTTTCCGCGATCATGGTTGCCATGAGTGTACATACGTGTGGGGTGGAGATTTCGAAATAGGGGTGAGGTCCTGTTGGGGTATGGGCGTGTTTGTTTTGTTGCTTTCAAATATAAACATCGTTTGACAAAATCGCTTAGTGCACCTTGAATATATGTATAATAGTAAGTTCTGATTCTTGAATCTGACTGGACAAGTGGCTTTCCAACATTAGCCGGGTTTCCATTATAGATTATTATTAAAAAATGATTGCGAAATGACAGCATTTCCATAAACCAAAGTTATGTGACTAAAATGACATTTTTTCCTTGTGATAAGTCATGGTTACGAATGTTGGTAGGTTTACTTATATTGCAGCCACCGCACTAGCCATTATTTTTGATCAAAGGAGACGCAGGCGTGTATATTTAGTGAAGCAGCATGGAGAGCCACTTCTGGGGGAGGGGGGAGGTTTCCGTTTTCATTTTCTGGTACTCCTTTTTTATGGTTAAATTTTATTTTATTAATAAAAAAGCATGTCTAGCTTATTAAAATCATGAAACTTGAATAATTTAACACCAATTTATTGAAAGTGTAACAAAATTACATGTTCAGGGCCCTATAAAAAGTTTTATTTTTTCCAATTTTATGTTTTATTGTTACCAAATTCTGTGTTTGGCATATCTAATTATTTGAAAGCATAAAAACAATTTTCATTTATTCTTACAATAGCCCTATGATTTTTCCCCCCACAGAAATACTGTGTTGTGTATTTTTGTGCCACTTGTGTGTGTGTGTGTGTGTATCGGGGCTGAACTCCGCTGTGCGCGATACAGAGAACGACGTAGAGACCGAGATGACATGCCGTTGTGTAAATGTGTGGGGGGGTGCCGTTGGGGGGGGGGGGGGGGGCGCCCCCCTAAAATAATAGTTGGGGAAACACTGGTATTGCAACACAGATGTGCGCAGTGTACATAAGGGTTTATCCAAGCATTAAAGGCAAGGAATACCCCTTATACTTGAGAGCAGCCATGTATGAGGTGCTTCTTGGAGGTTATAGTACATTAAAGAATGATCATGTGACTTATGTACGCCAAGTAAATGTTGTAAAAAGCTGATTCGCAAAATATTCTTTTTTCGAATTGCCTGAAAATACACCTCAAGTAAGAGTAAAAACTTGTACAATATATGGGCGCTTTTGCAAAATTTCAATTTGTGTAATTTGAAGCGTAATGGAAACACAGCTACTCATCTCTTCGCACATTTTACACAGGCTGTCAGTCAGTGCCATTACACTGTTACGCCAGGAGGTGACTGCAAAGGACCGTCTTTACAAGTGACTCAACTAGTACATTTAAAAACATCATTCATATATGACACAAGGTGTTGAAATTAATTTAACATTGATCACCACTTTTTAATGGTCAATCTAACGATCAATGCGCGGGTAATGCTGGGGCTGATGTTTCACTTCATAGTGAACAATGTCATTTATTCAGTGGCTAGAACAGTGCTGACGGCAGTCATGAGAAATCCCCTTAAACGCTGAAAGATGCTACGACAAAGATATCGCTTTTATCTTCTGACAACTGATGACAAACTGATTTATTTCAATGAGTATATGTTGACCCGAAGAAGGACAAACACAGGTAATCGTACATGTTCAGCCTATCTCTCTATTTCTGTTTAGTGCAAATATACAGAACCTATGAGCACGATATTACATATTACAATACTGTGGTTATCGTGACAGCCCTACTATTACAAATAACATAAAACAAAAAAATACGAGACAAAAAAAAACAAGACAAGACAAAAAAACAAACAGGACTTAAAAACAAAAAACACACACAAAAGACAAAAACCCTCAAAATCTTTTTTTACCAAGCAATATTCAGTAACCTAGCATTTGAATCTGCAGTTGTTAAGAGTATTTTCCATTTACATTTTAGTCCTTTAGCAGACGCTTTTATCCAAAGTGACTTACAAATGAGGACAATAGAAGGAATCAAAACCAACAGAGCAATATGTAAGTGCAATGACAAGTCTCAGTTAGCCCAATGCAGTACACGTAGCAAGTTGTTTTATGTATATATACATTTATATACACAACACACATCCATAATTATATTTATATACATATATTTATACACACAAAGAAAACAAGTAGATAGAATAGAAAAATACTATAGAAAGCTAGTATTAGAGTTTTTTTTAAGAAAAACAAGCAGTTAGAAAACGAATGTACAAGTGATAGAGGGTCAAGTGTTTTTTTTTTATAAAATAGCTCAAATAAAATTTGAATAGAGAGTGCTAGAGTTAGAGGGTCAAGTAAAGATGGAAGAGATGGGTTTTAACCTTTTCTTGAAGATTGCTAAGGACTCAGCTGCTCGGATTGAGTTAGGCAGGTCATTCCACCAGATGGGAACGGTTAATGAAAAGGTCTGTGGAAGTGAATATGTGCTTCTTTGGGATGGCACAATAATGCATCATTCACTCCTCACAGCAGAATTTTTCTTTTTTTTTCTTGCAGATTTTCCTGACCATAAACTAGGAAAAAAAGGGAAAGCCGGCTAAAGCATCAGTATGCTGATGTCAAATAGTGTCTTGTTCTGGCAGTGACAGATTGAATAATGCACAAAGCAATGAACCCAGGGAAACTCATGGAGGACAGCAGACACAAGGGGAGGAAAAAGACACAGTTTGAGGGAAAAAAATCTGTTATTCTCCGTTTCATAGATTTCAAGCCTTCAAACAAAAACAGGAGGAAGTCAGTTCCGTTCACATGGAGTGTTGCTATCGCACAAGAGTCTTTAAAGCAGTGGGAAGTCCATGGAAAAGGGATCATAGCTGTGTTTTATGTTCCCTTTCTTCCACTTTCTTTTATGCCTACAGAAAAGGCTTGCACTGTTTCTAAAATGCAACATAATCTTAAGATGTAACAGCACTGATGTTTCTATTTGAGTGCAGACGCACAGACTGCACAACTCGTCATGTCTTGAAAAGACTAAATCAATTGGCAACTTTATAGCTTATATTCAAACTTTTCTTTTCCCAATTGAAACAATAAAACAGGCTGTTCTTATACCATCTCGGAAGGTTTTCATGGAAAGAGATTAGCCAGCTGGGAATCAAGCATCTCTGCCAAGATAATGGCAGATGAGCAGTAACGGAAGAGAACTTGGCAGGGGTGACGATGATTAACTGTACGTCAAACTCTGACCTTGTGATGAATTTAGGATATGATATATGACACTAATTCACATTACATTAAAAGAACCTCAATATCATCACCTAGTCTGGAAACCTGGAGCTCAACAATCTAACTATGGCTTAAAATCACACAAACAAGGGAGCTGGAAATCAAAGAAAGATTTACAGTCGGCAAGGAAATAGATGTTTCTAACCAGTACTATATGGACTATAAAAATATATGTAGATTTAATACTAATGCTCACGGAATGGGTGGGCAGTAACAGAGATTTTCCATCATGGCATTTAATGTCATCATTGTGGCAAAATCTAATCATCATCCAACATCCAACGCTTTTTCGGGGGTCTAGGAATGGTTTACTAGAATGTGTGAGTGCACGCTCCAAACAAACCCAAACTAACCTAAAGCAAAGTGAACTCACAATAGACCATCTTGATCGTCCCGAGAGGTTATCAGATGATAATATGCAATAAAGTCCTTTCGTGTTGCCCAGAAAAAAATAATAATAAAACAGCATGCAGGTAAATAATGACAGAATTTACTGTGGAGTGGACAATTTCTTTCAATTAGTTAACTGACATCACAGATCCTACAAGCTCAAGCCAGATAACTAAGAACATGCGTTTTCACATCTAGAAAAACAAGCAATTTCTGCATGTGTTCGAAACACTTCCTCACCTGAAGATTCTAAATCTAAAAGAGAACACTTTTCCTAGAAACTGTGTTCCAGTGATTCTCTCTCTGCTGCGAGAGGTTTTGCCTTGTAAAAACAGCACAAGAGGGAAAGTGAACAGGCCATAATACCGTCCATTAATCTGAACTGCTCTATAGAGCCTGGATCACACGTTATCCCACCAAGAAAATGCTACTATACAAATGGCACAAATCTGTTCAGAATGAGGGAAGATGGGACACTTGACTGGGGAAAAGATCTTGGGTTCAAACTGCGAAATAGAGACACAGTAGAGAGGAATTGACTGAACGGTTGTACCACTTTTTTTGTGCAAATATACTGTGTCCTACTCACTTATCACCCGCGGGCCGCAACTGTGTTTAACCAGGAGCTAAACGTCCTGATATACCACAGAGTATTTTAATTAAAGAAATAGTTCACCCTTCAGGCCATCCAAGAAGCAGTTTAGATTCTTCATCGGAACAGGTTTGGAGAAATGTAGCATTACATCACTTGATAACCAATGGATCCTCTGCAGTGAATGGGTGCCGTCAGAATGAGAGTCCAAACAGCAGATAAAAACAAACAATAATCCACAAGTAACCCACAGGATTTCAGTCCATCAGTTGTGAACGTCTTGTGAAGTGAAAATGTACATGTTTGCATGAAACTAATTTGTCATTAAGTTGTTTCTAATTTCAAACTGTCTTTTATGGAAAAAATAGCAGTCCATTATCCATAATAATGCTTCTTCCAGTGAAAAAGTCCATCCCCTGTTGTCCTCTCACATCAAAATACGCAATCATGGTTTTTAGTTTTGGATGTTTTTGCTTGTAAATGGTGCTACATCTGGGCATATTTCTCTCCAGATTCAGACGAGACACTGGAGAAAGCAATATTATGGATAGAGGACTCATATTTTAGCAAGAAACTAAAGTTTTAAGGTAAAAACCTCTTGATGGATTTGTTTCTCACAAACACGCAGAATTAATCCAAGCAAATTAAGTTTATTATAAAAAAATCATAATCTAAAGTACTGAATATAAACTGGTAATTCATAAAAAAAAAAACAGAAAGTGAAACGTTTTTTAACAGCAATGCATATGCAAACGTGCATTATTTAACATACAAGGATCCAATTCTTGTAATGTGAAAACCTTATGGTTTTCAGGATTGCTGGGCCCTTGACCGCGTTTTTCGCATTTCCTGTATAGCAGAACATGAAGACAGAGTGCAGGTTTTAAGATAATCTCTCATGTTATGGATCACACCCATATGTCGGGCTGACTGCCATGTGATCTGTGCAGCTGGTTTGTAACTGGCTAACGTGTGTCTGCAGTGGTCTTTTCCGAGACCCTACCAGCATTCTTCACGATAGTACGTATGCAACATGTTGCTCCATCCCAGTCAAAACTGGCCAGACTGAACGATAATGTGCGTCATAGTCATGAAGGCCAGAGAAACCCACTGGTTCCACTGTTAATGCTTACAGATGCATTACAGTGCAACTAACAGGGATGGTTTTACAACTGAACATAGGCTACATGTGGCTCTGTGCAACCCAATTGATCAAAGATGTTGATCTATTATCCTTAAAACCCAAATGAAAGCATCTCCTGAGGCAATACTGCAAAAGGAAATCGCTGGTTATCAAAAACTAAATTAAAATCAGCAGCTCAACCACATAAAAGTTAAAGGGATAGATCATTCAAAAATAAAGGTTCTGTCATGAGTTACTCACCTTCATGTCGTTCCAAACCCATATGACTATTTCAGTGGAACACAAAAACAGCAAGTTGTCAAAGCTGCTCTTTTTCACAGAATAATGACAAAAATGACAAAAACCTCCATAAAAACACTTCTTTAGATATTGCAGCATTATCAATATCGGCCAAAAGTATCGGCCCCTTGGTAAATCTGATCAAAGAAGTCTGTGAAAATTAATCTGCATTGTTAAACCATTTGAAATTTTATATTAAAATTCACAACAATCTAGCGTTTCATTGGATAATAAGAATTTAAAATGAGGGGAAATATTATGAAATAAAACTCTCAAATACACATTGGACACAAAGGGTCTAATTCAGACCGTCTGATCTCATAAAAAAAAACAGCAGCTCAAGCATTACTTATTCAACATCATAATATCTTACAAGAAAGAATACAGCTTTATTCATTTGACTACTTCTAGAACATGTACAATAGTTCGTTTCTGGAAGCATCTTTGTGATCACGAATGCAATTTAATTCATCAACATAGTGGCTTTGCACTTGGTTCTTATCAATCATCATAATGAATCACATATCATTTTTAATTATAAATAAATATGTTTTAATATACATGCTGCTAACTTGTAAATTTCAAGATATGCGAGCAAAAATGCTCCTGACAGTTCGGCAATATGACACGAGCAAGAGTGCTGTTTTTATTTCATTTTGTGTTCAAAATGTTGTTGTTTCCGAAATATGTTGGAAAATAATGTATATGCCTACTTTTAGATATGAAACTGGGAAAAACGGCCAGCAGGAGGCAGCAGTTCGTTATTGAATCACTGATTCACTAAACCATTCATTAAAACGGATTCGCTCCGGAACGATTCAGCCATTTTGAAAGAATCGTTTGAATGACAGTGATTCAATAACGAACTGCTGCCTCCTGCTGGGCGTTTTTCCCAGTTTCTTATCTAAAAGTAGGCATATACATTATTTTCCAAAATATTTCAACATTCAGAATTTTGTATTTAAAATACATTAATCTCAAAATGTTTTATGCAATTATAAATAATACAGTCTAAATGTACAAATGCCACATCTAAATGTCACTTCATGCAGCTTCTGTGCAGTGCTAAGATGAGTTTTGTGTACATCATTTCAGGGAAAACAATAGCCAGTCATTCATTCACATTAATTGGGTATTCAGATAAATATATCGTCTGTTTTAATTTATTTATTTATTAATTTTTGATTTATTTTGTAGAATTTAATTTTAAATTAACAATACTGCATGGTATCATGATACTTCAGCTGGTATGGTATCGTAAGACATTTTTATGGTATCGTGACAACCCACTCACAAAGTTAAAGCAAACATGGCTTCAGAATATGTGCAGTATAGCACATTAGTCATGTAGCACTTTTGTGTTGCCTATTTATAGCCTTGGTCACTATGCTTTTTATTCTATGGAAAGGAGCAGCCTGTGCATTCTGTAAAATATCTACTTTTCTGTATCACAGAAAGAAAAAACAAATTCAACAAATTATTTAAAAAAAAAAAAGTTTGGGTAAACTATTTATTTTAAGAACCCCATTATTTTTCTTCTCTTTTGTTCTTCTCTTTTTTCACACAGACGGTAAGGCAGCCAATTGACCTTCAGACTGAAGATGCCACTGAATAACAAAGAACCACTTCTGATTCTTTATCGCTCGCTCTCTCACATTTCGCTTTAGTTCAGCAGAGCACAAATCATCGAAATCTCTCCTGCTTCCAGAGCCTTAAAAACAATTAACCTCCCCTGCAAAGAAACACACACACACACACACACACACACACACACACAGACAATAGAAAACTCAATGAACTGCAGTTGACCCAGGCACAAAAATACTCAAAACATCAGGCTTCTGTTACAATGTGTTTAACAACCTCTACTGAAGCTGCTTTAATATAGGAACTTCATAAAAAAATATTTAGCAACATCTGCAGAGTTGATAAAAACCATTAATTAAAGCAAACCAATAATTACAGGCAGCTCTGCCAGTTCACTGATATAATTGCATTATTCCACTCAAATCAAACAAACCTCTCATTCCACCCAGGGCATTGTGGGTCAGAGCGTGCTTATATGCGCCTGTAAAACGGCTAATGGGGGTGGTACAGAGAACAGACTGGAGATGTTTGCATGCATGTAGATTGGAAAAAGTTACGCAATTTTACTCTAAAAGACATTTCATGACGTTTTAGTGTTTTAATGCACGTACAAAAGCCTCTGGTCTGCATTACAGCCGTGAGCTCATATTGCTGCCATACAGGATCATACTGCATATGGACAGGTCTGCTGTACACTCAATCTGAACCTTATTAGTGTGAAAAATCTTGCAGAAACACACTTTTGACTACAGGCATAAAGTCTGGTCAACCTTGCAGCATTTCTCAACAAGAATTTGGGAAGGGACTGTCTAACAGAAAAATAAAGCCACAAATTAAAGTTAACTTTTTCTGGGATTTTTTGGGGGAAGTAAAAGTGCAATTTAGATATAACAATAAAAGTAAAATAAATATATAAATAAATTAATACATTAGTAGATGAATGAATGAATGAATAAATAATACGCTGAAAAAAATGACTTTGTGGTATGGCTTGTCAGAATACCATTTTTTTTGAGCTTCGATGCTTCGGAAGTAATCAACACCAAATATTCAAAGCTTCGGAGGGAGAGGGCTGAACATATTCCTCTCTAATAATAGCAGGAATCTCTGTGCGTCTGTCTGTTTGAATTTGTATTATGTTGAGAACCGTTCAACCAATCGACTTCAAGCTTGGCGGGTGTGTTTCTGCTGACCTAAGAGAATGCAGTGTCGCACTTTGGTGCAATATGGACACGCAACACGTTTAGAATGAATAAAATTGTAATAAACTACAGAACAGCGTGAGCCGGAAGCGACGCGCTTCACGCGGGCAGGGCTTATATGCTCCTAGAACAGACACTGCATTAGTGATACAAAACACACAGGTCTCTGTTGAGAGCAATACTTTCAATAAGGTAGCCCAGTGTTTAATTTGTAAATTTGGTCCTGGAATAAAGCGGGGTAACGGATCCGGCATGTCATTAGAGGAGGGAGAGGACTAATCTTTAGTGATTAAAAGCATGCATCAGTTGCTTATAGGGTTCGTATGGTCATGAAAAACCTGGAAAAGCTATGAAAATTTAAAACCGCAATTTCCAGGCCTGGAAACGTTTTTTAAAAGTCATGGAATTTTTTTTCACAAATCTCTGTATAATAGTTCTATTTAATCAGGTACTGAATTTGTGTGTATATGCTATCGCAGTTTTACTCATTCCCACAGCTTTCGAGTTTATAATGAGGGAAATTCCTGCAAACATTTATTGAATATAGCATGTAGGTTAGATGAGTAAATAAATCCACACAAAATATCAAATTAAATCAGTCATTTGAAAACCGCGTGAGTTATTCAGTTGTACCAGCGTCTTCTCTCTTTTACTCTCTCAAAGCGGCTTCACATCAACGCATCTCGTCTGCACTAAGAGCTACTGCACGCTGATCCAAGACCTTCACTCGCATCTCGGGACAGTTGACAGAAATAAAACGCATGCATCACATTTGGTTTTGTAATAGCAGAGGGTCTGTTCACGTCGCATCTTTTGCTCCCTTAACTTCATTATTTCAAATGTAGATGTGCGGCAAGAGCCCTCAAAATAAAATATTTTTCATGAAACATATGCATGCTATAGGTCAGCATGAACGTCTTTCATTGGCCAATGGTCTGTTGCTGGTGCAGATGTTCAGCCAGGCGGACAAGTTCAGAAGCGTTTCGCGGGGGATGCCAGGAGTTCAAAAAAAATTTTTTTTTAAAAGACATTCGAATCTCAAAATTGAAAATCGAATACCAACCCACCAAACGAATATTCGAATAATCTAATATTCTGATCCAGCCCTACTTTGTGGTATAGTAAATATATATTTAATTGACCATTTTAAGTTCTACATTGTATTAATAAAATTAAATGATAACTACAATTTCTCAAGTAAAACAATTAAACATAAGATTTAATTAATGTAACAAATGAACTTTGAGAGAAGAGTAATTCTTTTATCAAATATATTTTCATATTTGTCAAATTTAAATCTTAAATCTGTGCATGCATGTTTGGACATGCTGGATTTTTTCATGTTTATGGGATGTATGCCTTTCTGTTTTGTGAGAACACATCTGTCCATGTGAATTTCGATAGTTTTATTCTTGTTTACTTGACATGAATATATCTCTCATTACCAATATATCCCTATTTATATAGCATCAAAATGAAAATGCACGGGATTAATGTTGCTCCAAACTCACTGTATTATCTCAGTGCGTGTTTGAAATGACAGGAAATTGGCTTGCATTAACTATGCAATTATTTAAATTTAGTAACCTTTGCTAAGTAGCAGCAATGTTAAATAATATCCCATTTTGATCATTTTTACATGAAAAACTACTTTGTGAATCTCTAAACTATTTCAAACTTTTTTTTTTGCCAAAATGTCACTATAATGTTACCGTGTGAATTTTTACCAAAAGAGGGCTAATGTAAAGAAAACCAAGCTGATTACATAAGAGATGGTGGAAAGAATTGATACTCACGTTGCATTTTCAGTGAATTATTAATTCCAGTGTTTTACTTTAAAACACAAGCTCTGTGATTGTTTCTGAAAATTGTGAAAAACCATCTGAACGTAATGTCAAAACATCCCACCACTGTATGATATGCAAACTACATTTTCTCGGCTGGATAAAGCAAACCAGCTTCTTTTGATGTTTGAGTTTTGATGGTTGAGGATTGCAAAGGTAAAGATGATTGCGGTGCCGTTCAAGAGTCATAAGCACGCATGAGTCTGAAAATACACCGTGATTGAGCGCTCTTGACACAAAGATCATATGTTGTAGTCATGCACAGACACATTTCAGTGATTCATATTGTTTCCACACACATTCAGGATAATGTTTTAATTTTTCTTGTGTATGTTGCTGTGTTAAGTCAGTGTGCACAAAATGATCAATTGTGAAATTCTTATCATTTGGTTCTTTGGTGTCCTTTTGGAGTTTCCCAAGTGTCCCTTTTTTTAAGATATCTAAATTCATCTTGAAATAAGCTTGCAGTAAATACAGTTTTGTGAGAATCACCCTTCAAAGTTTTGGTTTACTTTGCTGGATATAGTAAATAACACAATTAAGGTATTAAGCAAGATATATGGTTTATGCTTAATTCCATGATAAGTGTGCGATTAATCAAGGTTTAACATTTTAATCTATTAACAGCCCTAATATATATATATATATATATATATATATATATATATATATATATATATATAGTAGTCAACATTTGAAGTGGAATTAATCAACGTTGTCCTATGACAAGAACGCATTTTGTTTTTTAGGACAACTTTGATGAAAGGTTTTGATCCATTTCAAATGTTGCCAAGTGTATATATAAGAATTACTATAAAATGAGTATAACTTTCTTGCTACTTGGTGCTTCTAATAAAACTTTTGAATATTGTTTAATTGAACCCAACCATCACCAGAACAACAACATATTTTTGTCAAAATAAGAATACAGCTACACTACTTTTGTCCGAGCACGAACACACAGACTTTACAATGTGTCCTTTCAGAAACAACAGTGCACGATAAAGCAGTAGCCTGACATTCACATTCATATTACGTCACCCTCTGCCTTTTACTCTTATGTTACTCAGTGGCGCAAATGGATGTGCAGCCAGATTCAGAGAAAGCATAAATAATCATTCAACAGAATACTAGAACTGCCAGATACACACAAAACGAGACTGAAAGCCAGATCAGACCCAGAAAATCTAGAAAGAACCATCATCTATACACATAATTTGTCTACTTATATGCATGTTAGCTAAACCGCCTTGCTAAATCAATCCCAGACATTTTGAAAATCAGAGGTTAGCTCAGTATCGTCTTCCAGAGAACCAGACCTCGTCTTTTCAAAAAGACGACCTGCAATTTCACCCTCTCCTCTCCAAGCAAACATCCCAAAAACTGCTGCCAAGACAATCAAAGCCAAACAACGCCGCTGCATAATCAAACCGCTCATCGACAGAAAACAGTAGACCTAATTACACAAATTACTGTAATTACCATAAATAATGACAAAAAATGCACACCAGCCACATTAATTTCCCACGAACGCATTAAACAAATCATATAACATTTAGTTCCCCTCAGTTGTCATGACTTTGACTCTTACAGTCAGAAATAAAAATGCTACATTAGTATTCAAAGTGTGGTAGCCTCATCAAATGCTTTATAAATCACAGTCTGTGTGGCTGAAAGCCCAACCTTACAGACGGTGGATAAAACATGCCTGCGCTAATAAATCGTTCAAAGAGCAGAGAGAGAGAGAGAGAGGACGACATGGATGGCAGGGAATGGAGACCAAGGCCCAGATGTCAATATGGAAAATATCTACAGATATTTTCTTGCTACTCCATATAGTTGTGGATTTCTTCTGCAGACGTACTGCCTCTAAGGTTTGGTCGCCAAATCTTTTGTAGATATTTATCAGTTTTTTCCCCATCCATGTGCCATCACATGTGTAAAATGTTCCTGTGGCTCAGTGGTAGAGCATTGCATTTTACAGCGCAAAAGGTTGTGGGTTCAATTCCCAGGGAACTCACATACTGATAAAAAAAACATGCCATTTTATTGAGAGATGGAGGCTGACTCATCTTGAGTACAATGCTGCTAGCGCAATAATGCTTCTTCCGTAATGAAATGTGTTTGTCACAAATATTTAAATAATAAAAAAGCATTTAAATAATCCCTCTATCAAGCAAAAAAATATAAATATTTCAGTGTAATATTTTATCTGGTGTGGGTGTTTTAAAGTATACACTCAGTCCAATGGAAGCAGTGGATGTAGAGCCTAAAGAACAGAAACACTTCACTGTGCTTTTACAGCCCTCTGCTGGGAAACTCTGGAGCTGTTACAGCGGTGGCTACACATAAACGAAGTCCAAAAATCACTGGCTATTTTATTGTTAGTGGCGGGTTTTATTGAACTTGTCCAAATTTAACACACTGTGTATGGCTGACAGTGAGAGTATGACACTTCAGATGGCGACAGCCCGGTGAGTCAGTCACACAGTAATCTCACAAAACAATGGCTTTCAGGCATTTCAGCTAGTTTAACCAAGGAAACATTTGCACACGCAAACAAAATTGGTATGTGACCCTTACTTCAGAAAACCCAGACCAAAACAAACATTCTGAAAGCACTAAATGAGAGGAAAAAAATGCCTCTGGCATGTCAATAAAACGTTACTCAACAGTTGGCTGCTAACTGTATTAGTAACAGCAACATTATGTTTTAAGCAGTCTGACCTCACCTGAAGTGAAGTGAGTGATTCAAATCATAAACATAACCAGCTACAAAAATAAATGTAACTTGCACATCTTCTATCTTCCAACAACTTTCCATAAGTCGACAGCTTTACAGTCAGGGGTTTATTTATTTTTCTGATGTGACAACATATTAACATCAACATGAAATGGCAACTGTGACCAACTTTTCTTCTATATCAGAATGAGAAAGTCTATTGAACGAGATAAAAACATAAAATCCACATTTTTATATAAAAACTACAATACTATAGTAAATTTGTTATATATATATATATATATATATATATATAAATATATAAACATACACATATGTATGTGTATGTATATGCATATATGTATTTATTTTTAATTAAAAAGTCTTTAAAAAATTCCATACACAGCACATCTTTTTTTATTTACCAGCAACTGGAAGGAGAGGTAAAGTATAACATTTGGACGCTGTACTTAAGTTAGCACATACTATAATGAACAATAGACTTACCTCAGGTTGGATGGCTTTGAACACTGGAGCATCCATGAGAGTGATCTGACCCTGCAGGACAACACAAATGACATCAGCACACAAAATATAACATTATAAATGTCACATATGATGGAGGACACTGTTGGCACCCATTATATTAGTTTAGGCACCCATACTCAGCTTAACTATCTATCCTAACATGAGAGTGTGTGAATGGTCTACACACTGTCGAACAGACACATGAAAAATAAATCATCTTTTGTCCACAGCTCAGTTGTCATACACACGATATTTTCCACACATGTATGAATGTCACATGTGTGGGGTCATCGTGCGCATTAAATAAAACTCACTTCAGCACAGACTTGGGACTGCGACTGGGATGATGTACTGTATATAGGTTAATGGGTTAGGCCATAAATAAATAAAGCACAGAAAGAAACTCAGTACCCCAGATAAAGACACTTTCAGGCAGACGTGTACAGAATCAGGTCAGTGCATTTACATCAGGCATACAGAGGTTAGAAACAGAGAGCGTCCCCTGGTGACACGATCAGATATGCGACACGTATTCAGAGCCGGCGCCAGGGCACCTCCATCAGGGGGGCATTTGAATTTCTAGGGGGGGCACAAATCACATTGTGTGTGTGTGGGGGGGGGGGGGGGGTGCAATCTGTGATCCCATGCAGTTGCTGATGCTCGCTTAAGCATGTAATTGCTTTCTTATGTGCGTTGTTTTATCGGTTCCTTTCGCTTTTGAAATCGATCACGTCAGCAAGGAGGGGAAAGGATGAAAAGTGGGGGGCACAGTGACTTGTTTGGGGAGGCACATCCCGCGAATGCCCCGCCCCCTCTTGGCGCTGGCCCAGCACGTACTTATTACACTGCTTCCACCGGTAAGAAGCTTTGCTTGGGTTTGGACATCTAAATAGAATTTACAATCTAGTTTTGCCTTTCGTAGCAGAGGTTTTTCATTATTATAAAGCTGAAGGAAACTGATACAAAAGAAAACACCCATATAAACATTAACAATATTTTAGAATTCAGTATTTAGTATAAAAAATTAGTAAGAAAATTTAAAAGGTGATTGTGTTTCTTTTATCTCAAAATTCTGACTTTTTTCTCATAATTGCAATTTTATTTCTTACAATAATGATGTTTATCCTTCGAAATCTGATGTATAAATTTGCAACTCTGAGAAGAAACGTCAGATTTGTCAGATAAAAAGCTGAAAATACTGTTTTTTTTATTCCATGGTGGGGAAAAAAAGACTAAATTGCAGTATGTAAGAGTTTTGAGATATAAAAGTGAGAATTCAAAGTTTATATCTCACAATGCTGGCATTCCTTTTCCTCTGAATTGTGAGATCTAATTCAGAAGTGTGAGATTAAAAATCTGAATTTTGGGATATAAACTTGCAATTGCAAGTTTTTAGATAAAAAGTCACAATTACCTTTTAATTCTTTATTCCATGGTGGGGGAAAAAAACTGAATTGCAGCATGCAAGATATAAAAGGCAGAATTGCAAGTTTATATCTCACAATTCTGACTTTTTTCTTACGGTAAAAAAAAAACTTAACTTTTTTATTATTTTTATTGCAAAGCACAAAGACGCTTCCATAAAAATAAAAAATACCAATAAATAAAACTGATTAAATTACATTATTTAAATGTTCTCCGCTCTCTTAGAAAATAAATGTGGGTAGCATTCTCCATGCAGCTCGTGTTATATTTCCCTGCCTTTATCATTAAATCAAAATCAATCTGAATCAAGAGCTTGTAAGTCAGAGTTGAATCAAATCAGTGAAGTATATCACCATATTTAGTAATTTGATTTGTATTAAACAATCGGTAGTGTGACCTACACCTTTCATCATGTGAAGAGATTAGCCAATCATAACAGAGATCATTTACATAAGGTCTAAAAGGTACAGTAGCAAAAACAGCCTGTTTGATTTCATTCTGAGGATCATAAAGAAAGTAGTAAACGATCAAGGAAAACTCATTATGAGTGTTTGTGGTGCAAAAAAATTTAAAATTAAAATAAAATAAAATGTGTGAGTGATTGGCCACAGATCGCTGCTTGATTAAAGCAAGTATGAGTCAAAAAGCGGCTGCGTATCTTTTCATTTGAAACCGAGTCCTCGTATCACCGGAGAGAGGAGAGCTTGATAGCCTTGCTCGGATTCTGGTGTTTCATTGAAACTCTAGAGAGCATTGCTGACTGCACAACTGCCTGCCAAAGGATCATTAATTATTACTGAAACTGTACTGAAATATTTACTACTTTCTTTGTTTGTGTGTGTGTGTGTGTGTGTGTGTGTGTGTGTGTGTGTGTGTGTGTGTGTTCAAATCTCTTCCTGTCCTTCATCGCTTTCTGTTTTTCATGTGTCTTTCTTAAGTTTACACCTGGTACCAGTACCATTGCTACAAATCACAAAAGACAGGAACATTTTTGTGGGTGGTTACCCTCCTTAACGTATTTTGAGCATGTTATATCATAGAGGACCTTATTGGACCCCTTCATTATAGTATCTGTGATGGATTAAGTGATTGGATCAAAAAACATATTTATGTACATACATTATATGATTGGACAACCTGAGAATGTTAAATGAATAATTCACCAAAAATGTAAAATTATGTCATTATTTACTTTTCAGTATGCCCTTTTTTATTATTATTATTATTATTATTATTATTATATTGCTATTGCAATAATATTGTACTATAAAATAAAAGCATTTACTATTAACAATAACTTTTATTATTGTTATTATTATTATCATATATACTATTTTACAGTATAATAGTATTATTGCAATAGTAGTATTTTCTTTATAATAATAATCATGATAACTGTTATTTTGCTATTGTGATAATATTGGACCGTAAAATAAAAGAAAATATTTAACAATACTACTAGTACTACTACTACTACTACTACTACTAATAATAATAATAATAACAATAATAAAAGTCTATTAAAAACCCTTTATATAATAATATTATTATAAAAAATATTTTTTTATTATTTAAATTGTAACAATACAAAAATTAAAAGTAATATTACTTTGGCAATAATATCACTTTACTATAATATAAAAGCATGTATAATAATAATAATAAATATCTTTATTATAATATACTCTTTTTAGTATAATAGTATTATCACAATAATAATATTTTTCTTAATAATAATCATCATCATCATTTTCATTTACAAAACAACAGTTACATTACATTTACAATTCTAATATTTATGGCTGTCTTAATTTATTTGCATTAAACTTTAAACTAGAGATTTTATATTGATGAGAAACGGCACTGAGACCTTAAATCTTCTCTTGGTGACAACAGATTAATAAAATGACTCCCATTACGAATTTTGGGGAAAAATCTCTTTCATCTTTTTGTGTCTTTTTAGAAACAAGCATGGGACCAGCTAATAAAAGAAAATAAGGAAAACCTGTTTTACACATTCAATATGCCCGCATAATCTGAGAGAATGAAAAGTGAAGAGTGTACAAACACAAAAGCCTGACTGTCAAACTTACTGCATATTCCTCCGGCGTGACCTTCAGCACATCGAACACCACAGCGTCAAAACTCTTGAGCTCTGAAGGGCCCTTCTCACTGAGGGACTCAGAACTGCTGCTCCTCTGGAGGAAACAGTGACAGAGTGATGATGAAACACATACAAATGAGTGAGAAACACGGAGCATGTGTTCGCTTGCTGACCTCTGAGGCCGGGGTCATGAAGGTGGAGACGTTGGGCTGGCCATTGGGGATGTCCATTATTACCAAACCATCAGAAACTACGGCAAGAGCTCACTCACCATCGTCATCCTCATCAGCTCGCCTGCATGGCCCCCTGCACACACAAACACACACATTACAGAGAGGTTTTGGACTTTGGCTTTGGCGATTCCTAAAAATGATTGCAAGCTGCTCAGATCCACAGGCTCCATAAACCTACCCAGAACTATAACACTCCCACTTCAGTGCTTGGATAAGATTATGTTGAAATATAGTTTTTCATTATCAGCAAACACAATGTTTCTCATTTATGCCAGAAAAGTCCACTTTAGTCTCTGCTCTCATTCATCAGCAGCACATTCATCCAACAGTTGTTCTTGTAACACTTGAGAGTAAGACAGACAGTAATGCTCTTCTGGAAAACAAATGATCTTTTTGGAAGGAATCTCTATTTTGTCCTTGGCAGTGTTTGCAAACGGGATAAAGGTTTTTCATAAGAAATCGGTTCCAATTACATTCAAATAATAATAATAAATAAAAACACTACATACAATACATTTAATTGTTTGTATTATACTAACATTCATATTATGTATCATATTAATAATTGTGTATTGATATATAATTTTCTCTTTTAAAAAATAAAAAATTAAATACCATTTACACTACAGTTAAATAAAATGTGGAGTCAGTAAGATTTTGAAATAATAACTTGATGAACAACTTGAGTCTTTTTGTTAATTCAATAAATGAGTTAATTAGTTCATTCAAAATACAATTAAAGAATTCATAAGCTGCAAACTCCGATAAGAAAAGCCAGGAATACTAATGTTAACCGGTGGAAACTCTGTTCCAATGAATTTTAGTTACACAAGCTCTCCTTACATAAAGTTTCCTTTATTTGTATGAAGCTCTTGACTGGATTTATAGAGGCTTTGAAAAGCTTTAGTGATGTTTTAGCAATGCTTTCCAGTCAAGTGCATCAGCAAATCCTCGTCTTAGAGCCTCTCAGAGTCACTTTGGCCGGGGATTTCGGATGGAAAAAATGATTTATAATGCTCTGAGACAACACGGGTCAAGGTTTACTTTTAATTTTTTTTTACATCAAATCTACGTTTTCAGACAGATGACATACTAAACTCTATCTAAGAGCATATTTAACAGTTATTTTGCTAACTTTGCATGCAGCATTTATGACCACATGAAACATTTGTACTTTCAAAAAGAATCTTCCGCGTCCAGTAAAAATTAATCCACGACAATTGTGGAATAAGATTATCACAAATATATATTTTAAAAATAAAAACTCTTACAAAAGAAGGTATAGGGACAATTTAAGGAGCATTTAAGAACAGAAATGTTAAGCATATTGTTTTATAAAACCATGTCATTTTTGTTAAATTTTTTTAGCTGTAAAATTCTTCTTGCCATTTTGACAATTATTTGACATGTTTTAGGAATAAATGTACAAAACTCACTTAAATAAATTCAATCCAAGAAGAAATACTCAAATCGATGTGACAAAATGGCAAAAGCACATAAAAAACATTTAAAAAGTAACATTAAAATGGAAACTGAAAATATAAAAATTAAAGCCAATTAAAAAAAAATCTATAAAACTATAACAATATATAAATAATAACTCATTCAACATCATTTGTGAGAAAATTATTTACATCAATTTGAGGCGACATTTCATTTTCAAACTAGAGAATTATTTAATTATTTGTAATCATTTGCTCTCATTATTTTATGGTTACGGTAAGTTTTTATGCATCACAATTGATTGTTTATGTTGCAGCTACACTAGTGAAAGTATTTTATATTCATAGATTGGCCCAAATATCTTCATTAAAAGGGCACTGTAACCCAGATTTTTGCTTTTATTTTTAAATCAAAATCTATTTTTGTTCTAATCAATATTCCACAAGTGCTGTTGATTTGTTTGCCACAGAATGATTTAAAATTAACACAATGCTCACCTCTGAAACACACACTGGTGTAGTTTAGTTGTGTGTTGTTAATCTAAGGTTTTTGTGAAGCAATGTAACCGTACACCAAAAAACAACGTGCTGAGCGACGTCGATAAACACCACAACTGTTGGCCTCACTATCAAAACACTGCTGTCAATATTTAGTTACACATGAAACAAAAGCAGGTGTTCAGACAGCAATGGGACAGACAACGACAGCATGTGAGTGTGCTTTGCTCTGAGAGTGAACAGGTGCTACGGAGCCATTAGTGTCTCTGTGTGTGTGTGTAAGTGTGTGTGTGTGTGTGTGTGTGTGTGTGTGTGTGTGTGTGTGTGTGTGGGGGGTTTAGGGTTTGTAGTAACAGGTGTTGAGGAGAGTTTGACTGACTTTACGGCACTGCCAAACTGTAGACTAATCCTAATCACAGCTCCAATGCAGCCATCAAACACATATATAACAAATAACAGCAGCACTAATGCCTTCATTTGATAAAAGGCTGAAAAACAACAGTTTATATAGTGTTTTAGATGAACACAGACACACACAGAATATAATTACCGGGTATTTGTCAAATGCACATGGTGACGTCTCTGCTGCGTCTTCGGCTGCACTCGCTCGGCTGTATTCACTCCAAATCCTCTGCTGAACAAAACCTGCTGAGAGAAGGATAAAGAGAAGGAGAGAGAGAGAGAGAGAAAGAAGACACGTTACAAAGCCGAACATATCTTTTATCTCAAGACTACAGGAGTTTGAAGCAGCAGATACTGCAGTTGCAGCATTCAGTCTATATGGAGTTTACAGTTAGGGTTTTTTTTTATGTAAATAACAGATGATCTAAATTTTATTTTTATTCATATTTTGAAAACTTTTACCATGGTTTTGTTTATTTTTGCTACTTTTAACTTTTCAGTAGTTTTTATTGTTTTACCCTTGTCACCCAGTAATCCATTAAACACAAAGAATATCAATAATTACACATATTAAATGATGATGATCTAAAGAAAATATTTAAATGAACCTAAACCAATATTTTAAAATTATTTATTAATTAGTGGCATCATTTCCACTAAAACCAATACATTTTCTCCCAAAAGTTATTATATTTGGCTGCAAAGTTAAGGAGTTATCCTTAGCTAAAATGAAAACGATTACAAATAAAACTTTGGTTAAATGAAATAAAAGGAAAAAGAAAATTCTTAAATGAAATAAATCTGAAATTAAAAAGGAACAAATATTAGAAATGTTGCCATGGTAACATAATAATTTTGACTAATTCCTAACTCGATATAAATGATTAACTAAATAAAAATAACTTTAACTAAAATAGTTAACTAACAAAACTAAGTAAATACTACAACTTAGAAATATGAGACATGTGATGAAAAAGTTAAAACAAGGTAAATATCGTTTACGAACAGGATCGTTGTTTTTTTGTCAGTGTCAATTGTTTGTTTGTTTGAGTCAATTCCTATGAAGCTGTAATCGGTCAAAATGTACAGAAAGTGTAAAATTACTATTTAAAGGAACTGTTCACCCAAAAATGAATTCCACTGTATTTACAACATTTCTCAAACATCGGAACATTGTCATACAGGTTTGAGTTCACACGTAAATTAGCAGTTTTGGGTGAACTATTCCTATAAGTATATGTATTTAAAATGCATAAAATGTAATTTTAATCTAGCATTTTATTTGTAATATGATTAAGATGTCAATTTCACCCCAAAATGAATAGCGATTCAAGATGTGGTGAAAATGGCATTTGTTAGAAAGACCAAATTCATGTATAAACATTGCAGTACATTGTTAGCGGTAATAGAGCACACATTAAATAACCTAGAAGAGGTTGAAAGGTGTGATGAGTAAATTTGATTCCTCGAGAGCACAAATTGGACAGCTTGAAGAAACACTGACAAACTGTGTATATCAATGGAAAGCCACTAGGTGGCGCTGTATATATGGAAAACAGGACTGGAGACAACAGCAGCTGCCTGTGTTTATGGAAAAGGGACTCGGCTTAAGTTTCAGAGACTTCAGTCTCAGGTCATTAGAGAGGATCGTTTAGGACATTACAGACGCCACCCGCCACATGGCATTGTGGGACGGTCCAAATGCAAAGCTTTCTTTCCCTCACGTACATGAAAATAGGCTTTAAAAACCTCACATGGCTGAAGCACTGCATATTAAGGAGAATACAGACTGAAGGCTGAACTGAAACATTTCCTCCGAGCCTCTGGCATGCCACAAGCATGCAAAACTGTGACACGCTTAAATGGTTTAGAGTTGTAACCCACCGATCTCAGAAATAACCCAATCACCATGCCACCTGACTAGATATTGTGACAACAATCCAAAAAGCTTCCACTTTGACTGCCATTGGGATCACAAGTCAAGCGATAAATGAGGAAAAAAACAATGACTCACAATTTCACTCAAAATAAATATTAAATTCTCAACATATGCAGCTATAGCTTTTGTTTCCATGATGTTACAATGGAAATAAGAGGATGACTCCACAGAAAGAAAAATGCAAAGCAGCCCAAACGGTCTTAAACCGGCCCACACGAAACCTTCGCCCACAGAGCTCTGCAGGTTTCAAAGCGCAAAAATATCAAATTCAACATTCTCTACCACTTATGTGCTCATTTATTAATATTCACTTCTGTCCAAAAGTTCACTTTTTTATGTGAGAGACATGTTTACTTTTATTCAGAAATAATGAATTACAATGATCTTACCTAAATAATTTTTTTTTTAAATCAGAAGAGAAAAAAACAAAAGTTTCCACAAATATTAAGCAGCACAACTTTAAACATTGATAATAAAAAAACCTTTCTTAAGCAGCAAATCAGCATATTAGAATGATTTCCAAAGGATCATGCGACACTGAAGACTGTAATAATGATGCAGAAAATTCACAGGAATAAATTACATTTTAAAATATATTAACATAGAAAGCAATTATTTTAAATTGTAATACCATTTCACAACATTACAGTTTTACTGTAATTTGGTCAAATAAATGCAACCTTCCTAAGCATAAGAGACTTTTAATAACTTATTATCAACTTGTTTTCAACTTTTCTGTAGTTATTAAGGGTGTAACGATATCACAAACCGAACCGAAAGATCGCGATACACCACCCACGATACGAATCGCGGAACTCTCGTGGTGTACCGCGGTACTCTCACATGTCATTTCATGTGACTTGGGAGTGAGCGTCACACTCGGTTGCTAGTATATGCAGGATGGCTGCCTCTCATAGTACTGAAATTGCAGATCCCCCGGACATATTTAAGTCTCCTGTGTGGAAACATTTTGGTTTTTCAGTGGAGTACAGGAGTGGAATTCGTGTCGTAGAGAAAACGCACTTAATTTGTCGTAACTGTTTTACAAAACTCTCGCGCAACTCCGGAGACATCACCCCAACATTGATATAAGCGGCACACGTAAGAAGCCTCAAAAACAGGAAACTTTTCCCACTGCCTTTAGAATGAAGCTACAAGCTAACTCCGACCGTACTCAAAGAATTACAAAGGCAATAGGGGTTTTCATGGCGCTAGATATGCGGCCGTTTTCCGTTGTTGAGAACAACGGATTCACACATTTGCTAAGTGTGTTGGAGCCAAGATACCAATTACCGAGCCGACCGCATTTCAGTCAGAATGTGCTGCCTCACCTTTACAGCGAAGTAAGAGCCAAACTAGTGGAGGACCTGAGCAATGCTAAATGCATTGCTTTAACTACGGACGGGTGGACCTCCCGTGTAACTCAGTCTTTCATGACGATCACGGCGCACTACATTACGGACAACTGGGTGAATAAAAATCCCGTTCTGCAGACACGCGCGGTCTACGAAAGCCACACAAGTGATCATCTGTTGGAAATACTACAGGGAGCTGTAGCAGAGTGGAAAATCGACAGATAAAATGCCACTATTCCTGTGACAAGAGAGAAATGTTTTATTCTGACTAGTCTATATCGGAGGTATTTATTTCATTTTTGTTTACTCAGGTATGCTGACTGCACTAAAAATGTGAAGCCAAAGTTAATAAAGAAAAAGTTAAGTCAAGTTATTGTTGTTGTTATTATTGAGTTAAGTGAATATATTGTTCCTTAGCATTGCTGGTAAGATGACATGAACCCTACCCCCACAGCAAGCAGAACCGAACCGAACCGTGGCTCTAAAACCGTGAACCGAACCGAGCCACTGGTGTATCGTTACACCCCTACTAGTTATATATATATATATATATATATAAAGCTACATTATTTAGCATTGTCGTTAATGTATTATTTATTATTAATATATTTATGCATTATTTAAAGTGTTTAACTATTCATTTGAATTATTGATTATAATTGCATGCCTGAAAAGGGTTAATGTTTAAATACTTTCTTGGATTCATTTGAAAAAGCTTTTAGGGCATTTATAAGACTGTAGAACTGTTGAAACATAATTAATCAATTGAAATTTCAGTAATTTAACATAACTTTACGTTAAGTCAATTTTGAGAGGAAATTTGTGGGAAAAGTGAACAATTTGAAAACCAATTATATTTATTTATTATTTCTTTCTTTCTCTGGCAAAATGCCTTAAAGTAATCTAAGAGTAATGCACTCTAGCTTATGTTGCTGACAACATAATCAAATTAGCTCAAATATTTAATGAATGTGAGAGGCAGGGGATTTGTAGAATTATGAGTTACGAGTGAAACTATTTAGCCTTCTGTAACCTTGTCTGTTCATGACATGACCTTGTTTGATCAGTCTGTGGACAGATGAACGAAAGCGTAAAACTGTATGTAAAGACCGTAAATGTACAGGCCATTGTGGCTCCATGACTGACGACCTAATGATGCAATGCTCAATAATGATGCATGTTCGTAACCACTGCTCGCGTCAGAAGGGCAACACAAATCACCTTCACATGTGTCCGTCTTGCGAGGGAACGTTGGGTTGAATGTTTGCGTGGTGGGCCTGATGGTGTGATGGGAATGATTAATGTGCGAGATCTCGGAAGGCTGTTGAAAGAGACTGTGGAAAGACGCTCAGAGGCACGGAGGAGGCTGAATGAAAGGCATAAAGGAGTGAGGGATAGATCCGGATGAGAAAGAGCGTAGGAGGTGTCGCTGTCTTGTTGCAACCTGCCGGGGAAACAGTGTAACTCAGTGTAGTTCAAGTAGTTGAACAGCTCAGTTTTTACATGCGTTCCCCCTCCATGTGTCACATAAAACATGTTCACTAATCTTTCATCTCCATATAGCTTTTGCTTTTAGTGTGTGTGCCTATGTTAAACAATTTGCGCAAACTTGCAAATAAAAAATGTATGACTGTTTTCGTTATTGATGTTATTATTCCTGTTTGTCCTTCTATAACTTAACGTCAAAATGAAGAAAAGATCAGTTTGCTTTGTTGCAATTGGTCAATCTCTTGAAAGGGAATACAAAACACACGGATTATGTTTTTGCTTTTAAAAACTGTGAGACGTAGAGTAGTGGAATTAAAGGCAACGCGTTAAGGGAATCTAAGTGGTGGAATTAAAGACAATGCGTTTTAAATTTGAGCACTGCATTCTGTGAGCGAAACGATGCAAAAGGCATGAGTGTACCAGTCCAACATGTCAGTCTAGTGCAAGTTTATATAGAAAAAGAACTGAAAACAGAGCAGTTAAACACAAAAACACATTCTGTGTAAAAAGCCACTTATGATGTCAAAATAAGTATTACATATTAGCCACTGATGTTCAGCTATTTTTGACCCAAAAAATGTCATGTTTTAGTTTTGTACTTCATCTGAATGGGACGAATTTAGTAAGAACCGGCTTTACTGACGAGATGCGCATGATAAATCACATGCGATTTATCGTGCAGCCCTAAAATATACTGCATTAATTTTATTGAGAAAAATAAATACAAATAAAAAATAATCTGTCATTTCGGACCCCCTCTGTCGCACCACAAGAGGGTTAGTAAAGGACGGGGAAAAAATAGGTCGTAGTTGGTGTTTAACAAATCAGTTGAGTGAATAATTCAATGACTCATTCATAAAACACTAAATAACCCACAGAAAGAAACCCTAAATGAATCAAGCGACATCACTAGTTGATCATCACATCACAACATTAGCAAAGCAGCAGAGGGTTGTCAGTACATTAACAAACATGTCCTTCCTAAACACAGAACATATCCTGTCTGAGCATAGCTTACATTTCTGAAAGGAAATGTAAGCTACTTGACAGTTATACAGCACGTGTAGGGTCATTAGTTGTTTGTTAACCCTCTTTTTTCACTTGTGAACAAACACACACACACACTTTGCTCAAAAGGCCCCTCTGAGCCCTATTCATCCATTTTTCATTTTACAGTCAGAAAAAGAAAAAAAAGAAAACAACCTATGGAATAAACCTTGAGGGAAACGATAAGAGGAGACCGTTAAAATGGAAAATATGATATTTTGTGGTCCAGCGTGTACGAATAAATAAGAGCAATTGTGTTACTGTACGGTCTCTGTGTAACAATAATAACAATACACTCATGCACATCTCCAACAGAGAACAATGGCAGCTACTCACCAACACAAGGAAATATCAACATACTGCAACAGCAAAAAAGAAACACAATTGCTGTCTGACAAAGTGTCTACACTGGAAGTGAGCGGCGACAAAAGTTCATAGTTAAAATAATAATAAATGTAACGGTTCACAATGTAAGCATCCAATGGTGTGTCCCTCCTACTATGTGAGCCATTGTGTAGGTGTTAAAGTGTGTAATATCACAGTTTTGATCAAGACACCACCCAATCGCACACCCACCGCTAGGATTCACTCGCCTCCATCCCACCAGAACAGAAAATAAATGTGATGGAAAGTCCTGAGTTGTTCATGCACCGGGTCCCTCGGATCGTAACCCTGTAGCTCTCGCTACGGCTGTGCGGAGTACAATCAGATTAAATAAACAGCACAGCTCTCAAACGTGTGTCCATCCTTTGCTCTCATATCACGATACACAGTTCTCACACTCTATTTTCATCATATCTGTGAGGATGAGGTAAAGCTTTCACTTTAGTTAAAAAAAATCCTCAACACAAATTTATAATTGAAACATTTATATAAAAATACTTAAGCTCTTACAGATTATGTAAAAGGTATGCAAACTTTATCGCATTATTATATGGGTATACATATACACTGAACAAAATTATAAACACAACCCTTTTGTTTTTGCCCCCATTTTTCATGAGCTGAGCTCAAAGATCTAAGACTTGATATTGCGATTTAGACAGATTTGTGAACAATATTTGTGAGAAATAGGCCTTTTGTGTAGATAGAAAAAGTCTTAGATCTTTGAGTTCAGCTCATGAAAAATGGGGGCAAAAACAAAAGTGTTGCATTTATAATTTTGTTCAGTATATATAAATATTTATTTGGTGTATCATTCAAAATATAATAATTTTTTTTTGGGGGGAAAACATTTTTTGGATAAAACTTGTTCTTGCTATTTAAACAAATATCTATCTATCTATCTATCTATCAAACAATCTATCTATCAGAATAATACGAATAATAAACCTAAACTTGTAATAAATGGATCATAACTACTCCATAAATACAATTTAGTACCATAAAATCCACTGAAAAAAATAGTTTTTACATTTTACAGTTCAACTAAAATCTCAATACTAAAGTTCTGGTTGTCTCATTTCTTCATTTTCAAATGTTAAACCATCAAGCTTGGTGGAAAACCACAGGGAGCTCTTAAAGCTTATCTTTTGTTGACAAAAGCCAGTTCATGAGTGCTTCTCATTACAAGTTTGTGATTATAGTTGGTGCATGTTATTCCCAAATGAATGTTATAAGCAATCCAAAGAATGTGCAGAGATTTAGTACACATGGAACAGCATTTACTGTGAACCGAGCTACTCTGAAAGCACAGTATCACGACCAGCTCACGTGTAAATGCGGTGCTTCTCTAAAACCCACAGAGCATTTAATTCAATTGCAGCCCTTGCTATGATTTTGATTTTGACTTATCACACAGCCCTGAATTTGTAACCCTTTCACCAATGAGTAGCCAAGAGAGTAAGTGCAGCACAACTGAATGGCTTTCAAGTCAATGCTACGATTATTTTTCCACAGGTTATCTTGCTTAAATGCCATCCAGTCGTGTATGATTGAGTGTGTCTTAATTTAGACAGACAGTGAGAAACATGTGCTGTACCTGCATGTGCCTTGAAGTGAAATCAAATGAGAAACGTTCAGGCTTGAAAAACTGCATGAAATAATTAAATTCATGCTGCACTGAAGCATCTCATAGGCCTGATTAATATCAGACGGATGAACCAATCAGTTTGTATATGTCAACATGTGGCTGTCTGCCTGACGGAAAGCAAACAGTGTCTGCCAGAATTCTGTGGTAACGCAGAATTTAAAGTTAAGGATGTTAGGGGAGAGACAGAAATAGAGCGACAGGTCCAACAGCAACTGCACATGAAACACAATCATGCCTGCAAATTTGAAGGAAAAGGATGTTGATGCTTGTCCTGAAGAGACAGTAGCGCGTAGCTTGTTTAACAGCAGATTGTGTGTGTGTGTGTGTGTGTGTGTGTGTCTGTATAAGAAGGAGGTGAGAAACGGCCAGCCTGTCAGCACTCTAATTATCCTCCAAAGAGAGAGAGAGAGACTATAAAAAGCCAAGGTCACAGCACATGCTATGGCAGAGTGCTGATCAGAAGCAGCGGAATTTGACGAATGGAGTTGAGTGTGATGCTGATGGCTGATGAAAGGCCTGCTCTGTGTCTGCATGTGTTTACAGGCCACCTGGTTGAAGAAGAACACCGCCCTTACAGAAAGAATAACAGGTATTGGACGTTCGGCTGGAATCTGAATTGCAATTACTGTTATTTTATTTTTATTTAGTCTAACACAATCATACCAAAACTATTTCATCATTAAAACATAGTAACATTCTTAAGTTATTAAAAAACGTTCCTATGCTCTACTGCATATTGTTTGAAGTCAGTATTTCTAAATACTTTATAATTACTAATAATCATGATATAATGATAAAAAATTATAATACTTTGTCATTAACACTCAGATTCAATACATTGTTAAGAAATAACAGTAAAGGTTTACATTGTTACAAAAATATATATTTCAAATAAATGCCGTTCTTTCAAACTTTTTACAACTACACAATAAATATTAAGTGGCATAACCGTTTTCTACAAAGATAATACGGAATAAAGTACATTTTAAAACATTTAAATAGGAAACAAATATTTTAATATTTCACAACATAAAGTTTTAGTGTATTTTTCAACAAATATTTGGTGAACTTAAGAGGCTTTCTTTAAAAAAAAATTAAAAACCTTAACCCCAAACTTTTGAACAGTAGTGTAAATCATCAAACTGTCATCAAACTTAAGAAAATTTGATAAAATAATGTATTCTGCACAGCACCACACAACATTTTATAACTAAAGCAAAACTACGCATTTTAAAGAATTTAAATAATAATTAAAAACACAGTTTGACATTTAAGTGAAGGCTACATCATGTTTAAATGACAGAATTTTAATGAAATACAAACATCTATAGACGGTATTTCAAATAATGATTATTCATTTCATTGAGAGTTTTTTAACCATAATAAACTGCAGTTGAATTAAGTTTTAAATGTCATACATTTTTCATTTATTTAAATTTACAATTACAGTTGTGCATCATGTCTGAAGCCATTTCAAAGGCATCAAACATTCATAAACTTTAAATTGAATTGGACATTGGAAGTCCATAAAAAAGTCATATTCAGCATCTTAGCGGCTGATGGATCAAAACCTTGCAGGTGAGGCATTTGAGGGTCACAACTGTCACAACATCTGAACAATTTCCAAGAAAAAAGTAAAGATGTCAGTAAGCTGTCCTTCTTTTTTGTGCGATTCAGATCAATAAGTGTGCGCGTGCCGGAGGTTGGCGGTGTCAGCAGTCCAGTAAGTGGGCAGCAGCAGGCGGTGTGTGTGTGTGTGTGTGTGTGTGTGTGTGTGCTGATTGAAGACTCCCGAGGGACCAGAGCAGCTGGCCTGAGCCCAGATCCGCTGCCTGCATGTTTTCTTTCCCCTCTCTCTCTCTCTCTCTCTTCTCTCCTCTCCCACTCCCTCATCTAGCATGCCTTTAGGTTTTACTGTGCCCTCTCACATGATTTAATGCACTTGCTCGGCCGAATGCCCCATTCCTGCCTCTCTATGAGCCCGATTCAGAAGCCAACAGGAAGCTCCACAGGAAGCAAGGGATTCTGAGAGGAAGCGGCAACTGCTGTGCCGACCGGCAGCAATAGGAAAAGGGTTATAGTCATAATGACTGACACACGGTCATGGCACACATTCACGGTCTTAAACAAACACGGCGGCACTAGAGGAAATGGCTGAGGTTGTTATCTAGTGTTGTGTTTATAGTTGTGGTTTTGAGTGTGGAGCAGATCAGATAAGCAGAAAATCTGTGGCATTAATCAACTGACATCATTACACCACAATTTGAATCACACCATAGCAAACCACAAACACTCAAACTGGGACCAAACACAAACAAACACCAATCCTTGTTCATACTAGTTTGTGGGCTCCTAATGTCCTCAAAGATAGTAAAAACTGAAAAATAGCACTTTGTGGGGTCCTTTAGTTAATAAAGCTCTCTTATATAAAAATGTAATACAGAAGAATGTTAAAACATCCTAATAATAATAAGAATAAACATCTGTTTTAATTGTAACAGTACCTGTGTTGTGCAGCAGTTTGTTTGCCAAAAAATGAAAAAGGTTAGTTTCATTTTCATTTGATTAAATGATAAATAAAAGTACTGTTTTTTTGCCTTCATTTGATTACTAATAAATAAATAAAGCGAATTGAAACTTATTGAAAAAGGTATTTAAAAAATGTCAAAACCATAGGCCAATATGAATACTAAGTCACAACGTTCCTTCATGGTCAATAACAAGTGCATTCGTGATAAAGGCTAACGAATCAACCAGACAGTCAATTATGAAAATATATAGTTTTGCACATCTTTATCCATGACCTCTACTCTATTATGAAAGGAGTTCATTTCTGAATCATACCTCAAACCATGTTGTAGTTATTCAAGCATGCAAAAAACAAAAAACAAAAAACAGCAGTATTTAAGGCACTGAATAAAGAGTAATGTGTTTAGAAATCAATACAAAGGAAGTCCTGACCCTTCAGATTACCGTGACTGCATTATTGAGTATTGATCCACTGATTTAAAGTTAAGCTTCTCAGATGCGGTCGCCATTGCAGCACGTCTCACTTGGCCGTTAAGTGACATCTCAGAGTTCAGAGGTCGCACCGCCAGATCGGTTTACAACCTTTATTGAAGCTCCAATCTGCAAGAGTTGTCCAAAAGGGACAGCACTGAGCCACTCAAGAAAGGGTTGGCATATGGACCCCATACTGGCCCTCAGCCTGATAAACCATCATGCTGCTCTGAAAAACCATCCACCAGCTGAGTATGATTAGAGGAAATCAGTAGAGGCTTAAGAGGAACACATGGCCAGAGAATTGCATGGCCGCATTTTCTGACTAACTGATCAGGAAAATCCAAAAAAGCTACATTTACACCCACTGACATATATATATCATTTTTTTTATAATCACTCTACTAGTACTGACTTCTGAAATGTTGGTATCACGACAACACTACATTACTATGCAGAACTATTTCCTATGAGAATGCATGTGTGTTACTGACACTCCCTCTGCAGAACTCCACAGTATTTTTCCATCAACATTAATTCCATGAGTCATCATATTTTCAGTGCACGTCTCTTTTCTCAATCCCTCAGTCACAGGAAGACGTCTCGCAGCTGGGGCGAAGATGAGACCAAACGGCACACTGGCTGCATATAAATCACGTACAATTCACTTCTGTCCTTTCATTGCTCCACACGCTTTCATTTGTTCTTTGACTTGCTCCCTCACAGCGTCTTTCTGACTCTTTCTTGTCTCTCCCTTGAGATAATTCCAGTTGGCCCTCTGGGTTTTGTGGGAGAGACGAGAAACATGCTAGAGCCTGAGAGAGCCGGTACAGACACAAAGACACAGCAAACAAACACACAATCACAGAAACAATACCCAGAAAAGATCTACTCTAAAAGAGAGTGTATCTGTTCCAAAACCTGTCTACGTCAAAGCTACTCCAAAAGGTTACAAATTTTAGAATTAGTCGTGAATAAAATCGGAGAGCTTTCTGACCCTCCATAGACTGCAATACAACTGATCCATTCAAGGACCAGAAAGATAGTGAAGACATCATTAAAATAGTTCATGTGACATCAGTGGTTCAAATGTGATTTTATGAAGCATTTTGATTTTATCAAAATTATTTTAATTTGTGTTCTTAAGATGAACAAAGGTCTTACGGGTTTGGAACGACATGATGGTGAGTGATTAATGACAGAATTTTCATTTTTGGCTGAAATAACCCTTTAAATAGCAACATTTAATTCTGAAAAGTATTACTTGACGAGCCCAGTTTTAGACTGATAACTTATTAACTGCATATTTTTTATAATAACAATGATGAAGAATACGCATCAGTGTTTATGTTAATGTGCTGTAAAGAAAAAAAATTCTGCCGGTGCCGTTTCGTCATGTTTATTCATTGCTCGAAGCTGTTTATTAAGAAGATGTCTAAAATGTCTCTTTTGCACTCTTAGCATAGAATAATTTGTAAATAAAGATTATCACCCTGCAGTTCAATTTTGATGAGGGCTCAGTTTTAGAGTCCATTTTTAAAACATTTACAATGAGGAGGAGAAGCCTAAAGGCCCGGGTATACTTCACTTTCTGCATTCTTTTCCATCTCGTGCAGCTTTCAAAGTATACTCAGCCGCAGAAGAGTGCGGACGAACGAGCTCGACACATGCGCAGGACCACCAACTTGACTTGCGCTGTCTCAACATTCACCTTTCGCATGCACTGTTGTACGCACCGTCCGCACGGTCTCAAAAAATTGCCTGCACGCGGATGGGGTGCGCTGCTGTCCGCGAGCCATCTTCTCTTGATGACGAAAATTACGTAATGCGGACGGACGGCCAAATTATACTTTGGCCTTAATCCTCATTTGTGTGTGAAGTGCGGCGCTGAGGTGAAAAAGCGGTGGAATTTGATAGCCCAATAATGAGGGCTGTCAAATTGGCTGAAAAACTAAATTCACATTTTTACCAAAATATTATCAAAATTCGAATTATATTCACATTTAAAAAGGCATAAATTCAGTTAGAAAAGAAAAAAGCCTTTGGCTTCTCTCCTGAGGCCACAACAGGGCAAATCGAGCAAAATATTACCAAATGCACATTTCTTTAAAATAAGGCTGGACAATATGAGCAAAAATTGATATCTCTGTATTTTTGTCCTGATTTGCGGTATACGGTACATAACTCTGTATTTTGTATTTGGATTAAAAAAATAAATAAAGTGAATGTAACCATGTAGGCATATATACTGTGCAAAAAGGGTTAACATTACACTACATTCTAACATTGTAACATTGCGATCTAAAAACAAAAATGATGCTTTTAAAGCGAAGTTAAATTTACTTAACCAAAAAAAAAAAAAACAGACTAGGCTAATTAAGTAAAAAGGCTATTTTGGTTACCCCATTACAGTCACTTTATAGTTAGTGCTATCATACAAATACACTTGTAGGGTTAAAATTTCAAACTACAAACATTTCAGCAAAATGTATATTTTAGTCAGAGTTATTGCGCTCCTATTTCATTGCGGTCTGTCTGTTTGGCGCGCACATTCAGAACCAAGTCTGTGGAGTTAAGCGAAAAATCACAAATTTTAAATATTTCCATGGCTTTCTAACATTTACAGATGGAGAATATACTTGTGAAATGTAAGTTATGCGTTTAGGAAGAGCACATAGCTCAAACAGCGCGTCTCTGTCAGGGCACACGCAGCCTTTCTGTCAACATGGAACGACACCTCGTCATCGCATTTTGTGTGCCAAGCTGCCTGACAGAGACCTAAAATTCGAATGCAGCGTTTTGCATTCGAATGTGGATTTTTATTTTAAATTCGACGAATATAAAAAAAATAAAAATTTGACAGCCCTAAAAGTAACACAAGTTTGCAATGTCAAGCAGCAAAACAAGCTGTTATTTTACAGCTAAGACTAGCTGGAAGGACATGACACTGGGAGTCAGACATTTTAAAATTTACAAATGGCCCCACCTGCTTACAGAAAAAAAAAAAAGTGGATATATACAAGTGTATTCCATGCCAAAGATCATAGACGATCACTGAGTAAGTATAATGTTAAAATCAACGGACAAATAGCTTTTCATTGGAATATTATCAAATTGCGACTGGTTCAACCAATGGTGTGAGTTTATGGTTAAAGTTGTTATTTTTCTGCCAAAATTTTCACTGGCCTCACTGAAGTCAAGCATATTTTTTAGAACTGAAAAAAAAAAGATCTATAAACTATATAATAAGAAATTATATTTGGCATTACATAATTTTCATAAGATATTCAACGCAGGTCTTCTGAAGTGCAGGGTTTCCTTAGGAAGTGTGTGGTTAAGGATCTTGTCATCTCCACCACTTGTGAATTCCCTTTAACAAATGCAGTTCAGTGAAGAGGAACGCAAACTCTCAGTGACCCAAATCTGTTTGTTCTTCCAGAGGTCACCAGGCCAAGAACTGCGTGCTATAGCACTACTACGCAGTTACCAAGACTGTTCTGGATAGTTAGAGCGTCGCTAGTTTGTGCTAGTCTTGTTCTGTCATGTTTGAGGTGGTTGCTTAAAGACCCATTTCAAAAGAGCCCATCATCAATTAAGTTTGAAACTAGAGCTGGGCGGTATGACCAAAAATGCATATCATGGTATTTTTCAAAATTATACCACATTCATTTTGTTCATGCATAACCGGGTGTTAACCACATTTTCAACACCGGTATACCACCCAGCACTATATGAAACATCTGTGATGTACCCCAATCCTGAGAGCCATCATTATAAATTTCACTCTTCAATCTTTTGTGTTTTTCCCCTTTGAATCCGACCCTCACAGAACAATGTTTCATTGTCTGTAAGTGTGTGCGTGAAGGGAAGCTGCAACAGCTGGGGCTAAATAAACAGCTATATCTCTTCGCCCTCGGTTCTCCTCCTCTCTTGTTCTCGTTCTCCCAGCTTCCCTTGAGAGCACTCGCACCTACGTTTTCAAACCGCTCCATGCACGTGTCACACAAACACAGATAAAATCTCCAAAACCCAACAGCATGACAGGCTCGTACAGGATGTGAAACATCCTGAAAAAAACCTGAAAACATTAATTTGAACTCCCTAAATATAGAAAACACATTGTTCTATGCTTGCGTGTTCACGGCCCGTCCACTCCCACATAGGACAAAGACTCGCTCGCAGATTTTGAATCTCTCGGCAGCCCCTCAGTGTGTGTTGTTTGGGCGGACGCCTGAGGCTCTGAGCGACGTGTCCGGGCAGAAGCTAACTAAAGGCCCCAGAGGAACAACTGGAAAACGCCTGACTGCAAAAGACAGCGAACATGAAAAGCCATTATGAGGTGAAGAAGATAAGAAAGGAGAGAAAGACTTCGCATCTTCCCATCTTCGCATCGCTTCTGCTTACGTGACCAATGGAGGATGTGAAATTGCTATTAACACACAAAATCAGACTCAAGCAGGGAGAGAAAGACTTTTTTACTCCTTTCCCAAAATATATCTCTTCCCACAGCGGGAAAAACAGTCACTGTGAGTGTGTGTGTGTGTGTGTGTGTGCGTGTGTGTTTCAGACAGGAACTTTGGGATACTTACAGCAGCAGAGTCAGAGAGTACATTAAATAGCTAAACACAGCAAGAAATCACACAAGTCATGTGTCTGAATAATATGCCTGCTTCACTACAATATAGTAAGTGAAAAACATTACATAAAATGATAAGTGAAAGTGATGTGACATACAGCCAATTATGGTGACCTATACTTGGAATTCGTGCTCTGCATTTACCCATCCAAGTTAACACACACAGCAGTGGACACAAACACACACACCGTGAACACACACACACAGCAGTGGGCAGCCATTTATGCTGCGGCGCCCAGGGAGCAGTTTGGGTGCCTTGATCAAGGGCACCTCGTTGTGGTATTGAAAGTGGAGAGAGCGCTGTACATTCACTCCCTCCACTGACAATCCCTGCCGGACCGAGACTCGAACTCGCAACCTTTCCATTATGAGTCCGACTCTACCATTAGGCCAAGACTTAGTCACTCTGTGGCCACATTAAGGCCACGATAAGTAGGTCCAAATTCATAGTACTCATAATCAGTAGTCCAACTTTTAACTACTTCAGGCGGGATTCTGACGTGCACACCTGATAAAGCAGTATGCCCCGTGAAGCCGTGGTTTACAGTGAATCTATAACAGCTAAGGGATGTTGTTAAGCACGATGCAAAGCACAGTGCCTAAAACCTCCTTAGCTGTTAAAAAATTCACTGTAAACCACGGCTTCACGGGGCTTATTGCTTTTATAAAATGGTTATTCCATATATGTATTGAGGTTTCACAAAATAAAACAGAGCAAATAAAATGTAATGATATTAATGAAAACATAATTCTTCCACCAAACAATGTAGTTCTTCAGAAAGAGTAGTGGTTGCAACAAAGTGGTTGCCAAGCAACACACAGACGTAAACAAAGGTGTATGTTTGTAGAGTAATTTACAACAGCTTCGAACTTGCAACCATGTACATTGCGAGTAAATCACTCGCATATGCGACTAATCACAACTCTGGGCAACTAAATGATGTCTAATATTAGCCAATGGCTAATACATTCTCAGATTTCACTCGCCAGTGTGTGAGTTGGAGGCTTAGTATAAGTTTAGCACTATGTATTTTAACTCGCCGAACACGCTGACTGAGCGCTTCAGAGTTTCACTCTACGTCAAGCAATCTGTGCTATTTTTCAGTTCATCTTAATGGATGAGGAGCTGGATTCAGCCTCGTCAGAGCACCTGTATTTGATGTACCGTGAACTCTAGGCGCACGACTTGCCGTCGCTTTGGTGAGAGCAGAGAGAGTCTTACAAACAAGCAGAATTGACACACTACATGTAAACACTATTCTTTGTAGTATTTTCCTGTCAAAATAACAGAGTGTTTGGGTTTTATCGGGTTTTCCGGTAGCTGGCGGGGTTAATGCACAAACGGCAATCTCATTGGCTGGTGCTCACCTATTATCGTCCCTATTTTGATTTCAGCGAATCAGTTCGTGCGAACGCACACAACCTGATTAATATTCATGAATCCAGCAGCTCCTTAATCCTTGGTGCGTTTTATACTGTTCTTATTAGCAGAATTCGTATTATTATTATTATCTTATCAGTATTATTGTTAGGTTTTTTTCCCTCAAGATGCGGATTAGACAGCATGATTATTGCACAGGTGTGCAATCTAAAATGTGCAGTTTTATCACACAGCACAATGCCACAGATGTCGCAAGTTTTGATGGAGCGTGCAATTGGCATGCTGACTGCAGGAATGTCCGCCAGAGCTGTTGCTCGTGAATTGAATGTTTATTTCTCTACCATACGCAGTCTCAAAAAAATGTTGTATTATGCTCGTTATAGAGTGTGTGACGTCACGTGCACTACCATCGGTGGCAATACACAACCGCGGTGGCAACCGAACACCGCCGGTGATGCGGTTGTCACTGCCACCATCACAGCCCTACTGATCAACTCTATGCGAAGGAGATGTGTTGCACTGCGTGAGGCAAATGGTGGTCACACCAGATACTGACTGGTTTTTAGACCCCCCCGGACTTTCCATTTTATAATGGACATTTTACTCTTTCCTGAGGCCACGACAGTGACAAGATGTCATACATGTGTGAATTGCATTCAACACACATCCTTAATATACAGAACATACTTTTTTAACGATCGCAAAGTTTCTTATCAAATATAGGAGTTACTCAGACAGTATGTTTTTTCGTACAACCTCAGGATGTATCCCAATTCACTTAAAGGAAACCTATTATGTCCCTTTTTACAATATGTAATATAAGTCACAGGTGTCCCCTGGATGTGTTTGTGAAGTTTCAGCTCAAAATAGCCCAAAGATCATTTACAGCTAGTTCCTCATATACTCTGATAAAAAACATCTGTTTGGTTTTGATTATCATGTCTATCGCGCTGAAATCATGTTTCAAACCATATTAGTTTAAACACACAATCAGTATCTTAATACAAATCTACATTTATTGTGACATAAGGTCTGTAGAGAGGATGTGAATGTTAAGAGGAACACAGAGGAAATTTAGTCACAATGAGTTCTAAGACCTTACACTGGGTGTTACCCACAATCCTATGTTGTAAACCTGTGTGTGTTTTCTGGCAGTAAACTGTGGTGGCCTAATGAACTGCTCATATCTCTGATGGCAACATGTAAAGAACCAACACAGATAAGACTAATCTCTCTCTCTCACACAGAGAGAGAGAGAGAGCCGTTGAGTATAGTAAGTGCAGGGGACTGAACACAGGTGAACAGATTGGAAGATAATCTGCCTCAGAAAGAGAAAGAGAGATTTATACATGCATACAAGCTTAATCACATAAACACTACATCTCAGAAACACTACTAGAAAAGTAGATTTAGAAGTAGAAAAGGAAGGCAATGAAATAGCACAAGAGAAGAATGTAGATGAAAGACAGAGAAAAAGAGAGAAGCACAAGGACAGTCCAAGTTCATCATCTCCATATGGCAGACAGCAGAGGCTCATGGGAGAGAGCTGTGACTTTCCCACAGGCTAGCACACTACTGTCTGACACTCTGCATAACTAACTGTATATCATTCATATATATATGTATATATGCATATATGTTTGGAAAGAATAAGCAGAATTAAATAAGACATGCATATTTGGAGGCTTTTAAAAGTGTCAAATTGACTTATTTTATAGTTGCCCAAACTTGCCTGTGTGCTGTCTTTGACATCGCAGCAGACAGGGCAGGCAAACTCGACAGGCAGTATGAAATAATTGAAAAGTAGCCTAAACTTTAATTAAAAAAAAGGAAAAAATGAATGATAAATATCTCAATAATGACTATTGATTCTAGAAAAATATTGCTAATATAAATTGTATAGCTGTCAATTTAACAGCTTAATCTAATGAATTAGTTATGAAAAATAACCTGTTAATATTGTAACGCAATAAATCCAAAGAAGGGAGGAAAAGAAGGGAGGAAAATGTTTTAAAGAGCATACGAGAATTAGGCGAATTGTTAATTTGTCATGATAGTATTTCTTTTTAGCAATGGAGACATTAGCAGAGAAGTCAGAGAGGAGTGATCGATAAAAATTAAGGTCAGTAGGATTTTGTGATTTGCGCCATACCCTTTCTGCAGCCCTGATTTTAGAACGATGTTCGCGGAGAACGACAGATAGCCAAGGGGCAGAAGGAGTGGTACGGGCTGGCCTGGAAGATAAGAGGCAGAAAGTATCAAAACAATACATCAGAGTGGAACAGAAAGTGTCAGTAGCACTGTTAGCATCAAGATATGATAACTGTTTAAGGGGAGGAAGCGAAGATGAAACCATAGCAGATAGCCGGGAGGGTGAGAGTGAGCGTAAGTTACATCGAAAAGTGACATGTGGAGGGGTATGTGATGTGTCAGGAATCATGTTGAGATTTTTCATGATGAAATATCACAACAATGTAGTGCATCCTCTCATTCCTGAAATATTTCTAACTTAATTTCTATAAATTATCTAAAAATTCTGAAATCCCCTTCAATTTGATGTCATGAACCTCATACATTCCAGATCCAGGTACCGGTTCCTCCTCTGACTTAGTATCCAGTGTGATGAAAATGAGCACTTCAATTAGTCAACCAATTAGACTGGAGCATGCTGTTTTGCCATTTTTACACACAATCTGCACCAAACGGTTCATGACGATGTGTGTGCAGTATGTGGGTTTGTCACCTGGGACTATCCATATCATTATACACCAGAGGAGACCTACTTCTGCCAAAAAAGCGCAAGACAAACAGCACCAGTGTTAGATGTTGATAACAAGCTATGGATTGACATTTCCCCAACACAGAAGTCCAATACAAGTGTTTTCATGTAGGACAGACGACAGTGGGGCAAAGTTGACATGTCACTGGGTGTGTGAGTAAGAACAAGAAAGAGCAACCCTACTGTTACAGGCACTCCAATTCTTCTGAAGTACATGCCAAAACACACACCCCACACAGCTGTGAGCGAGTGAGCATGTGTGTGTGTGCCACGCGAGTGTGTGCAGTAAGAGAGGGGAAGCTAGCTCTCACCAACTTGCTCAACTGTGACATGGTTTGTGCTCAAGTGTTAAGTCATGTGATCTCTTCCTAAAAATCTTGTTTGAGAGGTGAGAGAGAAACTTGCATTTTGATGTTGATGTTTGTCATGACTGGGAGCCAATGAGAGACGATCTCTGCAGTCAACAAGCACAAGTTTTGGTAGCCTTGACCTATATTAGAGAAATTCAGCACAGCCTTAATGTAAATAGCCGTTCACTGCTCTCTTTACATCCATCTCTTTCACCTGGTGCTTCAGATATAGGTCAACAAAACCGCATTCTGTACAGTCGCATAATTTTAAACACACAGATTGTTGATATCCACTGATCTTTTTGTCCAGATCTGTTTTTTTTAAGTGATAAGTGCAAGTCATACATATAATGACCAGAATATATCCCTCTTATGATTAGTGTTTTTAATTTCGGAAATTTTTATTTTTAGGGGAGACAAAGGTGTAGAGGTCTGCACGGGCTCAAAACCGAAGCCCGAACCCGGCCCGTACCCGAGATCGTCTGACCCGACACGACCCGACCCGAGCAGCACAGTTAAATTTAGAGCCCGAACCCGACCCGAAAACTTGCGAGTCAGTAGCCTGTCGAAGCTATTTTACTAATAAAAGTTTCCGTGCTGTTTGTGCGCGATCTCTGATATGTGTGTGCGTGCGTCTATGAAAGCAGCGAAGCCTCTGCGTATAGTTTTGGTTTAGCTACAAACCCGAACCCGACCCGAGCCCGAAGCTATCCATTAAACATTAACCCGAAAGCAGACCTCTACAAAGGTGTATATTTTATACTCACATATACAGCTGATATCCACTGATAACATTTTGTCTAAAAAAAATTGTATCAGATATTTTCTTTCATTTATTTTTTTGGGGGAGATATCATAGATATCAACTTAATAAAAATAAATTATTGAAAATAATACTTGATTAGCAGTTCATTAAATTAAAATAAACTCAGTTTAAGAACTGCTTTTCTGCTTAATATTTTTGTCACAACAGGGCTCGTAATTGCGACCATTTTGGTCGCATTTGCTCCCGAAATGTAATCTGTGCGACTCCAAAATATATTTGGGAGCATTTGTGCGAGTGCAAATAATTGCTGTGGTGCGACCTCTACAGTTCTCTGCTAAACGTTCAAGAATTACTGCACAGCATGTGCCACGTGACCGGGAGCTAAAGCAGGTTAAGCTTTTCATTCGCACGCTGGTCTAAAGTGTGCTTTTTCTGAGCCCGTGCACCCGAAACGCGCGAACTAAAAAGCCTGTCTAACAGCGCCTGATTACTCAACTAAGTTATCTTTTGAGCCAATACTGTCAAAACACACAAGGTTTACATATAGACCCAGTTGGTTATGTTTAAAATGAAATTAAACCGGTGAGTGGAACTGAAGCGTGCCTGTATATTAGATACGCCCAGGTCTTAAAGGGACAAAACTAAACATGCAGCCGACTGTCATTAAAGGAATAGTTCACCCTACAATTTTATTTCTGTCATTATTTACTCACTGACATGTTGTCCCAAACCTGAATTAATTTATTTCTTGTGGTGAACACAAAAGAAGATATTTCAAAGAATGTGGGTAACCAAACAGTTGCTGGTCCACTTGATAGTAGGATATAAACAAATACTATGGAACTCACTGGGGACCAACAACTGTTTGGTTTTCCACATTCTTCAAAATAGCATGTATGTTCAGCAGAAGAAAGAAACTCACTCAGGTTTAAAACTAATTTTGAGTGAGTAAATGATGGTATTAATATAAAACACTATGACAGAATCAACAGACAGATGACAGAATTTATTCTTTAATGTTAAAACAACAAAACCATAGAGAGAAACATAACTCGCTACTCTTGACTGAAAAAAACAATACAGTTACTTTAATAGGAATCAATCTATAGTGTTTTATTTTTATTAATTGTTCATTCAATTTCTTGAATGCTCTACTAAATATGCCTATTGTACCTGATAATTAAACGCTGTTTGTATATTATGTGTAGTTGTAATGTGTATCTTTGTTCTTATTTTTTCATAACAAAGATAAAATAATGACAAAGATTTTTTATCTTCGCCCACTTTGACCTAAATATCCACCATTCTTATTTATATTTTGTTTCCTTGAAAGGCTTTGTCTTTATAATAGGGAAATTAGTTTGGCAGTACTGCTCAGACAAACTGGTAAAACTAACATGACAAAGAACTATGATAAAATCGTGAAATGTCTAAAAATTAAAAATTGATATATTTTTGCCATATCGCCCACCCCTACTTGGAACTGACCGGTGTTGTGACCGCACTTGCACAAACTGCATTGAAATCATTTTCCAAATTTTCATTTGTGTGGAAATATTACCAAGTCTGTAAACAGCCATTAACAGAAGCCAGAGATGCTGAAGACGGACACAAAGAACATAAAATACTGTAGCAGCCTGAGCAAGCTCAACGTTCACTATGCAAAATATAGAAAGGAAATCCTAAATATTGAATTGGGAGTGGGGGTCTATATGAATGTATTTCTGAGGGGAACTGTTTTGAGAAAAGTTTAAATGACATTTTCTTCTCATCTTGCCTCTGTATATTGCATGTATAAAAAACAAAGCACTGCAGCTTAAGGATCAGGTTCAATTGATGAAGCTTTTAATCATCAGAAAGGATGTTGCCCGCCCTTCCGCTCAATTGGCGGTTGTGTTGCTCCTTAATATTCAGTGGGTGCTCATAAAACATTTGTGGTGCTCCTAACTTCTTGAAGTTGGCCAGTGCTACCAAGTAAAAAAGTTAATTTCGAGCCCTGTAATCAGTCATTTGTGTGACCAACAAAAAAAAGACAAAAAAATTATAAGAAATGATATATGTGATGAACCTTCATGAGTGTGCCAATACGTGTCTTGAAGCTTAAGATATTCTGACCCTGTAATGACAAGTTTAAGTTTGGTAAGTTACGGTAAGTTTAGTTAAGGTTGTAAAAGTAAATGTGGTGCACCTTCCCAAAAGCATAATTATTTTTAGGATAATGTTGAAAAAAATATACATGGTATTTGCACAAAAAAGAGGGAAAAAAGAATAAATAATGAAAAGAACACCTTTTGTTTAACTTTTTATATTAATACCTTGCACTTTCAAAATATTCTTAGAAATTATATATTTTTTTTAAATCCAAACGCATAAAACCCAACATGCAAATTGTACACTTCTTAAGGCACCTCACATTTACTGTTGCTCTATGAAATTTTGGCCAAAAAAATACTAAATCCCACAGATTTCAAGATGTCCAAACTGGTTATGCAAATTCCCAGCACTGACACACATAAAGCTGCCATCCGTGTGAGCTGTACTTCAAACATCTCTAGGCAACCGATGGACCTTTTTTGCAATGCTTTCAATTTCTAAGAATTGGCACATGTGAAACTAGATTTTTCTTTATAATGGAAATCTTAATTGCCATCGACCCATCTGACAAAGTGTCATGCAAAATCTACACACAATCGGTTCCTCAGCTAGAGGTTTACAGGTCTGTACAGGGTCACAGAACGTCTGGATCCTGAAGAAAAAAACAGTTGAGAACCACTGATCAAACCTATCCTGAGTGAAGATGATATGAAAGAGCCAAGATCCCACACATAACCAAACTAGGATCACAAGTACACACTCTTCCTTGGTCTCTCACATGCATGCAACTGACCATACAAGGTGACCAAAAACTAGATTAAAGGTTACAGATAAATTGCACCAATGCATGCCATTTTAAGTGCTCTCTTAAACGAACAAACAAATGAAAGGTACAGCCAACTAATGTTGGTGATGCGTGAGGTCAATGTCAGGAGAGAGACCGTGTGAATGTGCCGTTGAGTGACGCCGTCATCAGTCCATATGTCATCATTTAAACTCCGTTTGTGGTAGAACAAAACATGGTTTCACTAAACAAATCATCTACAGTGAAAACCATTCGCTCTTGCTCAGTTCCAAAACATAGTTAGCTGCCTACAGCATTTTAAGATTTATAAGTGATCTCCTGACTTAAAAATTGTTCCAAAAGTTAAGTAACCTAGTTTGTAAGATACTTCATTTACCACAAATTCTGAGGCAGGATTATTTGTTTTCTTCATGAAGAAGCAATGAACGAATTGTGGAAAGCTAAAAAGAATTATCCAAGAATTGTTCTTTTGATTCCGTTTGTTTCCTAATCTACCTTTCTAATAAACTTGAAATTGTATATTATAAATATTGTTAGCTCTGTGAGAGATTGTTTGTGATATCCCACACAGGCAAGCTACTTTTTTACTTCTAAATAAATAAATGTAAATGCTTATGATGGACGAAGTGAGAGAAATGTCAATCAATGAAAATATTTATGCTTGTTATGCTTTTGTTGTTAGCTAGCAGCATGCTAACATTTGAAAACAAAAACTATGAATAAAAAAGCGGAGAAAACAAATTACACAATATTTGTGCTGCTTGTTTCATGCTAACTAACTACAGTACCTTTAGCTTAGCAACATGCTAACATCTGAAACATAAAAGTATCAAAAATGTGTTATTTTATACAATATTAATGTTTATATTATGCTTAGAGTCCCGTTAGCTTAACAACATGCAGAAAACGGAAAAACAGAACTCTCAATAAAAAGTTTTTGTGCAGTGAATTGTATTCTTATTATAGCACCATTAGCTTAGCAACAAGCTAAACTTAAACAAAGTATCAACAGTAAAGCATCACTTATTACACAATATCCGTGTCGCACGTTATGCTCATTAGAGTGTCGTTAGCTTAGTGGCATGCTAACATTTCTTTTGATTAAAATAAGAAAACATCTGTCAGAGAAGGTAAACGGTGTGTGAACCGTTTATACTTTCACGTGATTTGTTCTGTCAAGCATAGCGTGACAGACCTTAAAGATGTAACAGATATCAGAAAGCTGGTTAAAATTCCATGACAATCATGAGACAAAAGAGATCTGAGATCAGCGTGAAGGTGTTTTGTGAGGTCATATGGGCCTCTGGTAACTAGTGTGGCAGACAGACAAGACATTTCTGATAGGCCCTCATCATCACCTCTTACTTCCTCTGTGGGCCAACTGCATGACTGGCACTCATGTTACCCTGGAAACTACTTACAGCACGTCAGTCGAGAATAAGAGTGAAAGCCTGCGAGTTTCAGAGGTTTCGGTTACAAAAAAAATCAGCTGTTATACACCAGGCGGTCGTGACTGCTATAAAAAACAAGTCCATGGCTATATTAGCACTGAATTCTGCACATTGTGCAACAGATCAGGCCAATAATCTATTGCTTCGTCCCAAGCATCAATATGACAAGATGATTGACATGATTGTCATTTCACAATTTTGTTACATGACATTATTGTTATTAAGTTCAATTTAGCGAGAGGTGTCCAATTTAGTTATTAAAAGTTAAATAAAAGTTATTTTGCATTTTTATATTACATATATACTAGGGATGCACCAGTTGACCGTTTTTTTGTCTTTTTTCCTGCCAATTTTTCCAGATGTTCGCCTGCATGCACACTACATTGTAATCATTCGAAAACATGTCATTTCTGAGGAAGACATTTGGCACAAGCACAACAAGCACAGAAAAACAGATACCAAGAGGCAAACAGCAGTTGGTGTACTGGCGCACAAATAAGAGGCGCTTTCCTGCGCACGCTGAAGTTGCGCGAGGGTATCTGTCTGTGTCCTGCACAAGCGTAGACAGTGAACGGTTGTTCAGCGCAGCTTCTCACGTGTTGGATGAAAAACGAAACAGACTAACTTATGACAAAGCTGAAATGCTTCTCTTTGTAAAGAAAATCTTGCATGCACTTTTGAAAAGCCAGAAGTAAACATCAGTTCTGTACAGGATGACTTTTTATTTTACCTTAAAATTACATTGACTTAACTTGATTTAAAAAGCACATTTACATTTATTCATTTAGCAGGCGCTTTTATCCAAAGCGACATACAATTGAGGAATACAATAAGCGATACATTATAAAGAGGCAAAAAGTCACAGGAAGTGCTTGTAATACAACATTTCAGGCATTGTTCAGAGCAAAAACTAGTTAGACAGGGAGAAGTTAAGGAAAGAAAGAAAAGGTGTTTTTTTGTTTTTTATGAAGACGACGCAGAAGTCAAGTGAAGACGGAAGAGATGAGTTTTCAGGTGTTGCTTAAAAATTGTCAGGGACTCAGCATTCAAGATAGGGGTGGGAAGATCATTCCACCAGCCAGGAACGGTGAATGAAAACGTTCTGGGAAGTGATTTTTGTGCCTTTCCGTGAAGGCACCACGAGGCATCGCTCACTCGCAGATCTCAGGCTTCTGAAGGGGATGTAGATTGTCATCAATGAGTGGAAGTAGAAGGGTGCTGAGGCTGTGGCTGTTCTATATGCAAGCATCAGTGTCTTGAACTTGATGCGAGCTGCAACCGGGAACCAGTGCAGGGAGACAAAGAGTGGTGTGACATGGGCTCTTTTGGGTTTGCTGAAGACCAATCGTGCTGCAGTATTCCGAATCATCTGTAAATGTTTGATTGTGCATGATGGAAGTCCAGCTAGAAGAGCATTGCAGTAGTCCAGTCTAGAAATGACAAGGGCCTGGACAAGATGTTGTGCAGCGTGCTGTGTAAGGAAGGGCCTGATCTTTCTAATTTTGTGCAATGCAAACCTGCTGGATCGAGCAGTTTTTGCAATGTGGTATTTGAAACTGAGCTGGTCATTGAAAATTACCCCAAGATTTCTGACTGAGCTTGATGGGGTAATTGTTGCTGAATCTATCTGGATGGTAAAATCATGTTGTAGAGTTGGAGTGGCCGGGAAGACAAGAAGCTCAGTCTTTGCCAGGTTGAGCTGTAGGTGATGTTCTTTCATCCATGCCGAGATGTCCGCCAGGCAGCCTGAGATCTGTGCAGATACCGTTGGATCATCTGGTCGAAATGAGAGAGAGAACTGTATGTCATCAGCATAGTAATGGTAGGAGATACCATGTGCTTGTATGATGGGACCCAGCGATGTAGTGTATGTGGAGAAGAGGAGTGGTCCAAAAACTGATCCCTGAAGAACCCCAGTGACTAGTTGATGTGCTCTTGATTCCTCCCCTCCCCAGGCCACCTTGAAGGACCTGCCAGTGAGATAGGATTCAAACCAGCGAAGTGGAATCCCTGTGATGCCCAGTGATGAGAGAGTGGATAGGATGATCTGAATGTTAACCGTGTCAAAAGCAGCAGATAGATCCAGCAGAATGAGAAACGATGATTTGGAATCAGCTTTTGCAATCCGCAAGGCTTCAGTGACTGAGAGTAACGCCGTCTGTTGAATTTCCACGTCTGAAACCTGATTGTTAGCGTCTAGTAGGTGATTCTTTAACAGAAATGAAGATAACTGGTTGAAAACAACCCGTTCAAGCATTTTTGCTATGAATGGAAGGAGAGAGCTATCTGTGAGTGAAATGTGAAATGTCATTTTTTTGAGCAGTGGGGTTACCCGAGCCTGCTTGAATGCATTGGGGAAGATGCCTGGAAGGAGAGATGTGTTGATGATGTGTGTGGGTGCTGGTAAGAGTGTAGGAGAGATTGTTTGGAGAAGATGTGAGTGTTTTGGATCTAGAGGACATGTTGTAGGGTGGCTAGAGAGAAGAAGTTTGGATACTTCGGCCTCCGTAAGGGGACAGAAGGAGATATCGGATAGCCAGGAGTTAGAAGGGGCAGCACGTGCTGGCCTGGAGGAGAGAGGTCATATATTGTCTAGACAAGAAGTTAAAGTGGAGCACAGTGTCAGTTGCAGCATTCACTTCAGAGCTGAGAAATGGGTAGGTTAGGGAAGAGAGTAGGACACTACAGAGGAAAGATGAAAGGGAACGAAGGTTTCGCCTAAAGGTAACTGGTAGAGGTGTTGGTGGCTCGGAGGTAGCAAGATGTAGGTTAAATGTTATGAAGTAGTGGTCAGAGGTGTGTAGGGGTTTTACCAAAAGCAACACAATTGTGTGTGTAAATTAAGTCTAGCTGGCTGCCAGATTTGTGAGTGCTTCTGGTGGTAAGGCGTTTTAAGTCAAATGATGCAAGGATTGAATGGACATTTGCAGCATAAGGCTTGTCCAAATGAATATTGAAGTCACCAAAGACTACAAGTGGACTGCACGTGTGGTAGCATCTTTGTATTACTTGTTGCACTTAACATTGTTTGATTTAACATTTTGGAATTATTTATTTAGCCTACTTTGGTTTCATTTAGTATCACTGGTAAAAACTTTTTTCTTAACACCAAATTTAAAAACGAAAACAAATGCTGAATGCTGATTACGTAACATCTTTGTTGAAGGGCTGCACGATAAATCGAAATGAAATTGTCATGCGTATCTTTCAGAAGCACAGTTCTGTGATAAGTAGTAAATCTCCATCCGAAGACTAGGGATGCAACGATACCATTTCTTCAGAACCGATCCGATACCAAGAATTCTGAGGATCGGCCAATACCGATCCAATCCGATACCAGCGCAGTTTTTTTTTTTTTTATCAATGTAGAATTTCTATAATACTCTGTGTTGACCTGATCGTCACTCTTCTGTGTGTTAAACACAATCTATTTTTTTTCACAAAGTGCTGGTATGCAGCCCAACAGTGGGTCTCGAGACCGTTCTGAGTGGGTCGCGGATTGTATACAGCCAAAGAAACGACATCTTTGTATACAGCCAAAAACATTTATTCTAAATACTTTTCTGGTGCGATACTTTTATTTTAAAAGATGTGCATGAAAGCTGTTGACACTTCTGTCAAATGCTTTTTAAGTAAAGAAAGAGTGCCTGAGAAAAATGCGCTGTCCCGATTCAGTATCTGCGGTCAGATGAGATGTTGACAGGTTTAATGTCAGTGTCATTATTCAATCCTCATTTTCGTAACTTATGAAATAAAAAGTCTCTCACCTCAGAAAAAGTGAGTTATCCTGTCCTGTCAGATGTTATACTGTGCCCTCTTCTATAGCAATACCATTATTTACCAATATTGCGATTACGATTTAATATGTTATTTTTTAAAGCTCTTTATATTCTTTATTATTTAACAAAGACAAGCAAAAAATCATTGTATAGTATGCAGTGTAAGGGTAATATTAAATATATATATATATATATATATATAAGGGAAACAGGTAAATTTAGCTCAAAGGGAATCATTAATTATTTTATAGGGAATTTGAACAGACTCACTGTTTCTCGGCGATTCACTGAACAAGCCGTATAACAAACTCTGCACTGGATATTAAAATCCCCAAATATAGTGAAAACACTATTAAATAGCACAGTAACAAAATCGACTGATTAAGACATTAACTTGTGAGCACAAAACACAAGATAGTTCTCTTTTAAATATAAATAAGACTTTATTTATATAAACCTAAGATAAGCTAATCTAACACATGAAGACACGCATTCACACGCTGCAGAAAAAGAGAAAGTGAGGAAAGGCCTAGTTTAAGAGAATGAAAATGTGATAATCCCACGCTTACATCAATATGTACAATTGCACAGACCTGAACAACCATCAATCACTTATTTAACCCTCGCATTGGGTTTCTCAATGAGGCTAAAATTTATATTAAAATACACCAGCTCAGCAAGAATCTGGAGTTTGTACTTGCGTTGCTTTTGTGTTTAAGGGATTCCCTTTTGTCATCCGTCTTTGCAGAAAAGGGTTTCTCCGAAGTCGCTAATTGACTTAGAGTTTAATAATCGTTGAAGTGAAGTTTGGACGGGCGCTCGAGGTCGGACGTGGAGACAGCGTTGGCAAACTTAACTTAGCACACGAAACTCAACAGAAAGAAAATAAACGAAAGTAAAAGAATAAAAGGATGTAAAAAGACTAGGTGGCTTTTCTTCTCATTGTGGTCACAGCTGGCATGTAGGCCAGAGCACATGGAGCTCAAAGAGCACAGAAAGTGATGACAAAAAGCATGGCTAAAGGTTAGAAGAGCAGAGCAAGCAAGCTTTCAAGAAAGCGAGCTTCAAGAGAGATTTCAAGAGAGATTGTAAGAGAGAGATTTGATGGTGTCTTGAGTATTTAAACTCGGCTTTCAGACACCTCCCAATGGTTGTCTTGACCAATTAGATCCTATCCTGGCTCTGGGTGCTGCTTTGTTTCTCCAACCAATCAAGAAATCAACATCACATGTTCAGTCACATTGCCCGAATTTTACACACTCTTGCAAAGTATAGTTTTGGATGTGATTTCTATAACCAGAATATGATAAAAAAAGTGAAATTTCCTCTGTTTAATTGTAAATTAAATGTTAGATTTAGTAATAGGGGTCGACCGATTATCGGCCTGGCCGATTATCGGCGCCGATATTAAGCATTTTACCGATTATCGATATCAGCCATTTTAAAAACAGATTTGCCGATAATTATTATTATTATTATTATTATTTTTTTTATGCAAACAAACATACTATTTACAGGTGACATTATTTATTGGTGAATAAATAATACAGGTGAAACTATTTAATGTTTAAATGCACTATTTGGCTCGATGCAGCCTGTCTGAGCTCAACACTGTGAGAGTGAGGCGATCTCTCAATCTCTGAGAGCAATCTCCGCCCACCGCTCATCTGATATGTAGAGAGTCACGAGTCCGACCAATCAACGCGGAAAACTGAAGAAAGTCTCACACCGAGAGCACTTGCTAACTGGAGCTGCGTCAGTGATCACGCATCAGTTGTCTCTCAAAGGTAAAGCAGCAGCAGACGTTGCTGAAGTTGCAAAACACCTCAATATAACCTATGATGTCCGCGATGCGGAAAATGCGGGCGGAATCGGGGAATGCAGTCCAGGGCTCTAGACTAACTTTTTGCACTGGGTGCACTGGTGCGCCTAACTTTTTTTCTTAGGTGCACCGGCACAAAAGTTAGGTGCACCCAAATTTTCATAAAGGCAATATTGACTAGTAAACGACTAACTAACAATCTGGTCAACATAAAGTTCTTTATTTGAAGCACAATTCTACAAGAAAGGTAACTTACTGAAAAAGTGATTGTGCTTAAAGTGCTTCACTGAGCTAATATTTAAACTTAAAAACATCTCAAGATAAATGAAATAAAAAAAAATCTAAATTAAGTGTTTTAAGGATGTCAAACTGAACATCTCGTGGCTCAATGTATTATGGACTATCCTCCATTGCAGTCACATGCCCCTCGGATGGCCATCTCCTGTAGTTTATCCTTCTTGATCTTTGGCCTCGGCTAAACCAGCTGGACACACTCTCTCTAGCATCAACATCTTCCAGACTTGACCCCTCTACACTGATTCTTATCAGATCTTCCACTGTGTCTGAATGAAGGGATGCTCTAGTGCAGTGCTTCTCAAACCCTCCCCTTAAACCTATTGCAAAATCCTTCAAAATATACCACAGACAACATTCTTCTAATATTGTTATGACTTTTCTAACTTCGAGAAACATTGTAGGGCTCCAGACTAGCATTTAAGGACACCAGCACCAGTGCCATTAAGTCCTACAGAAGGTGGCACCAGCACCTGACAGTAAAGCACTCACCCTAATCACACATGTACATCTCGGAGATGTCTGCATTTACATATTCAAGAGGTATTTTTAAGTGTCTGCAATACATCTATAATATGTTTCCAGTCAGATGTCAAATAGAGATTTATTAAATGCATGTAAAACTGCTTCTGAGACGTTTATCAGATTACACAGATGTTTCCCAGATCTTTATCAGACGTCTTACAGATATACTTGTGCTGTCTGGGTAGTTGAGATGCAGTTCAAAATTAACTTTTATCAATGTCATTCATAATGTCTAAATATAATTTAATATATATATATATATATATATATATATATATATATATTAGGGAGTGGAAATGGCTGATAAGCTTATAAGTACTTCTCTGCAGCCATCTAATAGTGGTAATTTAATGTATTATTTATTTTTAAATAAGTGGTTGCTTTCCTACATTATGAAACGTTTAGTTTTATAAATGAGGCAACCTATGAAGGATGAACAAATAATGTCATCACATTAAAAATTACTTTAAAACTCGGTAATACTTAAAGTTTGAAGTGCTGGGAAAAGTTGTGTGGAGCATTTAAAAACAGTTTAAGACATTAGACCATGTCTGCCACAAGTTGTTCCTGTAACGTTAGTTATATTAAATCCATGGTGAATGGTGGAGATTTGTTTATTGAACAATTTTAATCCTGGTTTCCACATCAGTGGCGTTTGTTCTGATGTCTGTAGCTTTAACATAATTCTGTGCCGAATTTGAAGGCTTCTCACAAGATCTGACAGAGATGTTATTGATTCTTCTTTATTCACTGTATCTCCCAGCGCTGTGTATAACGGTGTCGCGTGATCGAGAGCAGCCCGCGGCTCCAGTCCGAGCAGATAAACGGTCTGTAGCCCAAACGAGTAGAGCGGATTCGTTCCGCTTTCGGTTCGTTTGTCCGATGTAGCTCTTGTAAATCGGGCATGATGAGAACGCAAAGCTGTTCATTCCATTTTTGGAACTGAGAAACAACCTTTCTTTGACTGAATGCGCATTGCGATGACGTCACAAGACGCGTCTAAGCGCAAAATCTGCGGCAATTTGGAAAATAGCGGCGTTTGCTTGATTTTGCGATATATTCAGCGATCGCAGAATCCTGGAGGGACTGTCAGACGTTCACTGAACAGAGCAGATTCAGAGAAAGAGCTGCGTGTATCTCTACTACTCACCTCTATCTCTCTCTGTCTGACAGCAGCAGCACACGCATCTTCAAACGCACACACACACACACACACACACACATACATACAGGAATATCTGGACCACGGCCAATCAGAGGGGGGGGTCCGCCCTTCACTATCTCTGATTGGTTTAGACCACGATATGAGACTAACGTGTCTGTTGTCAAACAGCAGAGAGACTTTCTGAGTCGCGGGGACTTTTGTTTTGTTTTCTCGAATGGCTGGACGCACCAGTGCGACTAAAGTTTTTTTTTAGTCGCACCCTTGAGAAATTAGGTCGCACGTGCGACTAAATTGGTCGCACTCTAGAGCCCTGCAGTCATATAATGGAATTTACCGTATAACGCGGAATGTTATGGAATGTGTCGAAGTTTGGATGAATTAATCAAAAGTAGGTCAGTACACTTAAATCGACTCGCGCTATGGACTACTATCTATAAATATTAAGCCGCAAAAACACTATTTAAATATGAATCCTGCATGTTCTGCATCTCTGTTAATGAATGACACAGACGTGCGGTTTCATTTACTGCACACATACATAGGCTACTGAAGCGCGTGCTGCTCGCGGTGTTTTCAGCATAAATGAGGACATAAATACATGAACAACATCCCCAGAACTGCTCGGAGAGTCACTTGATGAGCATTTGACCGTTTCATTTGAGTAAAACGATCGTCATATCATATATACATAGGCTACAGAAACTTAAAAGGTCCTCATGGCAACCTGTCAAAATATAAGTTCGGTTTAGCCGAATATATTACTGTGGTGCAGTAGAATACACGTAATACAACTACAACAATTATTACAACTTTTGTTGAGAATAATCACACAATACGCTAAATACGTTTACTTTAAGTTTTACAAAATGTTTACAGAATGCTTCTGGGTGATCTCTGTACTTATGTTAATATTAATATTACTGTTTATTTAATGTTGTTGTTATTAACAGTTTTCAGAATTAAAGACATGTTTAAAAGCATTTAAAGAACGTTTTTTTGTCAGAGCTCTTGTTATTATTAATTTTGGCATTCATTTTCATTTTTACACCAGACACGTATATCGGTTCAAAATATCGGTTATCGGTCTACTTGATCTGTAATAATCGGTATCGGCCCTGAAAAACACATATCGGTCGACCCCTATTTAGTAACATATTTTTTTTCTTTTATATTTAGTATAAAATTATTATACCATGCATAAGTTTACCCTGTTTTGTTTAAAGAAGAAACCAAACCAATGTATAGTTTAGTTTATATTTGAGGCTCAATGCTATAGAAAAGCAAGGAAATTTCAGGAAGAGTGTTTTCAGCCTTTTTTATATAAATAAAAATGGCATGCAGCTTCAAACAATGGCATAAATCTGTTCAAAATAATCGTTGTTAATAATCGCAATTACAATCTCAAGAGAATAATCGACAATTATGATTTTTGTCATAATCCTGCAGCCCTAGCACACACCCATCCTGCAAGGCTTGTGTTTCAGAAAACCCCTGTCATTTGAGAAGGGAAGCAAGGCAGCACAAGACCTGCAATCCTCACACACACAAGGAGAAAAGGTAGGCCCCTGTGGAGCAGGGGGTCCTGTTTCACAAATGTAATCTGTGAATAATCGCATTTCTTTTGTAAAGCAGAGAGCACAAGGCCACATGGGTCTCACATATAACAAGGCACGGAATGCAGACTGTGTTCAATTATGAGTAGATCTGGCCAAATGAATATTTTTCTAACTAGGTAAACCAGTTTCAAGATTTAGTGTTATAGCAAACTGATTGGCCTGGTCGGCATTATTAATTTTGTTTTTTTCTTGCCAACTAATTTGCTCTCACCTGTGACAGTATGTTTGTTATATGCTAAAATCTCTCTGTAACTTTTTTGTTGTTGTTCTTTAAAAAAAATAATAATAATTCAAACTACATTTATTGAAACCATATTAAAATATATTATAATGAACACTTTTCCTAAAAATAAATAAAATAAAATACTCAACTGATTTGTTTATCACTTTTAACCTATTCGATCAGCGGCTTCCAAGGTTAACTCATAAACAGTCAACTAGATAACTTTACCTCAGCAGCATTAATTATTATTTAATTTTATTTCATGTTATATATAATCAAAATTAGTTTTTATAAAATTTAATTAAAAATAAAATAATTATACAAACTCAAATCGGTCACATTTGGGATGGCAAACTGAAGTTGCGAAAAAGTCAATCTGGGCTTTATTAACATTCCATTATAATGTAAATTATGAAATATTGACAAGGCTATTTATAAATAAACTGTTGAAATATTTTTTTTAACTAGTGCTAAACAATGGTAGAATGAATTAGAACTAATCAAAAGCTCAAATATTCTATACCGACTGATACCAAAAAAGACCATTAAATAGAAATATTTATATAATAATCACTATAATTTATAATTAATAATAACAATGGCTGATAACCATCATAATATATTGTGCAACCCTACAAAACACTCTTAAGGCCCGTACACACCGGGACGAATATCGGCGCGCCTTATTCGCCAGCGTTTTTCAACGCGTTTTTGGTGTTCACACCCAAGCGATTTTCGCTGACGATGAGCCGAGTGAACATGCAAATTCATTCCCTGACATTAGATGGCGCTTAATTTAAAACAGAAATACCCCGGTACACAAGGTGGCGCTGCGCAACTTTACGCTTCTGACACTCGCTTGTCACTCAGAAGAAGAGAGCAAGTATTTACGCACTTGTCAAAATCATACAAAGAAAACATGGATATTTCAAGCACCAGACGCCGGCAGTGTATACGCTACTTGGCCTATATCTTCTTCGTCGTTACGTATGTGTGCTCGCCAAGACTGTTTTGTGTTTGAGCGCCCCCAAGTTGTGTTTTACTGTAACTTCAGCAGCTCCAGACACGTGAGCAAAAGCGCCAATCTCATTGGTCGGATAGTTTTTGTCGCGGCGCATCAAACCAAAAAAACGAACCAGAGGCGTTTTAAAAAAAATGACGCTTTTACGCGTGGCGTTTTTCGCGTCGGTGTGCACACTCACATTGGCACCTCGTGACTAAACAAAGGGCGCCAATGTGCACACTCACATTGGCGCCCTTTGTTTAGTCACGAGGCATTAAACGTCGGCGAATATCGCGCGCAAAATTCGTCCCGGTGTGTACGGGCATTTACACTGTGACTGCATGAGTCCAGGATAGTACAGCCCTAAAAACACAGTGAAGTCAGAAAGGAAGGCAGAGATCAACAAAAAGAAAGAGAAAGGAATCCCACCTGTGCAGCCATCTAAGAAACAGTTGCACTGGAGCAATGATTCACTTCTAAGCAACACCAGGATCAGCCTAGCAGTAGTTCGAAACAGACAAAGCTTTCTTATGTAGACAGGAAGCGCTCAGACAGACAAAAAGAGAGAGGGAATGCAAGAGAGTGAAAAAGCGAGAGTATTTATGGGATTAAAACAATGCCAGATACTGGCTTCAAATATAAACAATCCTGACAGACAATATAATAACACAGCTAATACTCATCAGAGGCCCATAAAACCAAAAGCTAAATATAACAAAGGAAATTGAACCTTTGCATACAGTTGTGATCTGATTAACAGAGCGACTCAAAGACATGGATACTTCTCTTTTAGGCCAGAAATACTCTACACAGGTGTGCAAATGCTTGGCCAACTCAATGCAAACTCATGGTCAAATAATACCTACTTTGCGTGCATTCTTGTAGTGACAACAACCTCAGTGCTTGAGAAGGCAAAGGTCACTCAGTTCACGCTAAGAGCATTAACGATAACAATAACTATATTGTGTAGTATATCAAGGACCGAATCAGACAAATCAAGATTCGATCGAAGCATGGTTGAAACATGAGGAGCCAAATTCCACAAGACAACAGCAGGAAGACATAAATCAGACCCCCAGCCCATCTGAATACAGCCTGCAACAGGACAAAGAATCCGTCTGAAAAGACCTGAGAATCATCTTAAAATACTTTCATTCTCATGGTTAATGAAACTAATCATTTCTATGCATAACTGCATATTATGTATGTGACCCACAAATTTGAATATCCTTGTTTTAATCATTGTGTTTGTTGTGCTTTTAATTAGTATTTACTAGCTTAAGCCTTAAGGGTTAATGTCATGTTTAGTATGTATGAGCGTGATAATTCCAGCTTGGAATATTTCTTTTGATTGATTTCCTGTCAAATGCATCATATTCTGGTTATAGAAATCACATTCAAAAGGATACTTTGCAAGAGAATGTAAAATTCGGGCAATGTGACTGAACATGACATGTTGATTTATTTATTGGGGGAAGAAACAAAGCGGCACCCAGAGCCAGGATAGGATCTAATTGGTCAAGACAACCATTGGGAGGTCCCTAAAAGCCGAGGTTAAATACCCAGGACACACTTCTCCCCACTTTCTTGAATCCTCTCTTGAATTCTTCACTGCCCTCTAACTGCTCTTTTAAAAATGAACTCTCTGGAAAAATGAACTCTCTCTTCAGCCATGTGCTCTGGACCACACCCAGCCAGTTGCTACCATGATGAGAAGAAAAGCCACCTAGTCTTTTTACATCCTTTTAGTCTTTTACTTTAGTTTATTTTCTTTCCGTGAGTTCGTGTGCTAAGTTGCGTTTGCCAAGGACAACCAGCACAAAACTCAACAAAGCAGCAGCCAAGAGCCAACGCCCACTTCAACGACTCCTGAACTCTAAGCCAATCAGCGACTTCGGAGAAACCCTTTTCTGCAAAGGACGACAAAAGGGGAATCTTTAAACACAAAAGCTGCAAGTACAAACCCCAGACTTTTGCTGGAACTGGTGTAATATTGAAAATAGATTTTAGCCTCATTGAAAAAGTCAATGCGAGTGTTAAATATGTGATTGATGATTGTTCAGGTTTATGCAATTGCACATATTGCTGTAAACGTGGGATATCAAATTCTCATTCTCTTAATCTAATCCTTTCCTCACTTTCTCTCTTTCTGCAACGCGTGAATGTGTGAATGCTTGTGTTCATGTGTAGATTAGTTTACATGTCTTAGAGTTATATAAATAAAGTCTTGTTTATATTGAAAAGAGAAATATCTTGTGTTTTGTGCTCATAAGTTAATGCCTTAATCTGTCGATTTTGTTACTGTGCTATTTAATAGTGTTTTCACTATATTTTGGGATTTTAATATCCAGTGCAGAGTTTGTTATACGGCTTGTTCAGTGAATCGCCGTGAAACAGTGAGTCTGTTCAAATTCCCTATAAAATCATTAATGATTCCCTTTGAGCTAAATTGACCTGTTTCCCTTATAACAATATATATATTATATGTTATCATTACAATTATCATCCACACTAAATCACATTAATGTTCCGATCTTCCCTATACCTTTAAAGGGATAGTTCACCCAAAAGTTTTCAAATGGAGCGGCAGTTAATACACAGAGCCGTAGTTCACTGACAAGCTAGGCAATATCGCGTTCATAATCGAAAGTGATTCATCTGCGATACTGAAAGCGAGAACTACGGCTCTGTGTATTAACTGCCGCTGCATTTGAAAACAGGTGATGGAGATTTACTTCCAATCCCGGAGCCGGCATTGCTGACGAGATGGGCATGATAATTGCATGCGATTAATTGCACAGCCCTATCTCTGACCCTCCATAGACAGCAAGGGTCCTACCAAGTTAAAGGCCCAGAAAGGTACCAAGAACATCAACAAAATGGTCCTTGTGACATCAGTGGTTCAATCGTAATTTTATAAAGCTACGAGAATACTTTTTGGGTGCAAAAAAACTAAAATGTGATTGGTTATAAAAGGCACACGTGATCCAAGTTGACAGTTACATTTTCTCCAATAGCAAGTAATACAGTCCCTCTCATCTCCCAATAAGAAGACAATATCTGGTATCACGACACATGTGCATGCTTTTCTCTGAATGTAACATTGTGATACTCTCGAATTATTACTCCACCATGATGAAAAACTGACAGTAGAGATGCACTGATTGCAATTTTCTTGGCCGATTCCGATTTCCGATTGTTTTTTGGAAGTGTGACCTGCCGATACCTATTTTCTGTCTAAGAACTATAATTGTCAGCATATACAAACAAAAATCTATGCAAATTTCAACAAAAACATTTTTACATAATAAAAATAAATTATTAAGCATTACATTTCCCCCAATCTGGACTGAGTTACAGATTTTCTCTCACTTAAACAACTCTCAAAATAAATGCTCTGTGACTGGAAAGAGGAAGATATAGTTAACTTAAAATGAGTTTCTGTATGTAACAAAACATGTAATTTCCTACTGTTTATAAATGGTCATTTCTTTCCCCTAACCTAATTAAATTAGTCATCTTTCACATCAAATTCTTACTTTGTTTCACTTAAGTTAGCATAATAAGAAACTTTAGAGTTGTTACCATTCAAATGAAATTAGTATAAAAAAACTATCTTTCCACTGCTGAGGAAACAGAAGCTGCATCTGAAGCGGTATTAGATGCATTTACACACAGTTTGATGAAGCTGAGGCGCCAAAAATGCATTTACACTGGAACATTTCAAATGCATAAATAATTGTATAAGATTATATTTTTTTAAACATACAAATAAATCTTGAAAAAAATGCAATGATACTTTTAAATATGACTAAACCACCAGTAGATGGCGGCAAATGTCTATTTTAATGAACGAGTCATTTATTCATTCAATCGATCCATTCAAATGGCTGATTCATTCATAAACAAGGAAATTGGTTGTCCTTATGAATGGGCCACTGAATCAATTGACTCACTCGATTCATTCAAAAACGTGGATTCATTCAGTAACGAAACACCGCTGTGTGTTGCTCAGAGACAAACAACAGTTCTGCTGTGGCTTTGATCACAACTATTTTCGTCAGCGAAATTGAGCAAAAACAGTCAGTATTTTGTCTAAAATCTAAGTCACTTAATTTTCACTTCTTGTTTATTGAAATACTATTGTATAAAATCAGTGTCACATTGCAGTTGTGTTGATATTGATATTCAGGGCAACATCGTGCTCGTATAATGTTGCTTACCTAAAATCATAGTTTGTAAATATTTTTTTTTTTTCTACCACAGTATGCATCTATAAATTTTGAATTACTTTTGAGGCTGTTCAAGCCTCATCTGGCACGACATAAATGCATTTTCAATCGCCGTTTACACGAAATGCAATAAAATGTGAATTATTCTTATCCGAAACGACATGTATACTCGCGACTGTGATATCTACTGTGAGTGTGTGCGTGGCTGTGACGTCTCTGCCTGCGCTGCTGGCGATAAAAGGATCGGCTCGGAATCGGCAAGACGTGAGACTGACCAGCCGGTCACCAATCCAGGCCTGTCATGCAAGAAATCAGCTGATTCCGATCACTGGCCGGTCAATCGGTGCATCTCTAGTAAAAGAAGAATTTAATGATGATAGCTGTGACAGCGCCCCTAGTGGCAACACTGCGAAAGCAACTTAATTATTACTTATTTACTTTTTAACACCATGCCAGCAGAGAATGCAACATAAAACGGCACTATGATTTGCAATTCAAGGTTCAAGGTTCAAGGTTCTCAAGGTTCTTTATTATTAGGAGGTGTTTAAACAACACCCTTTTCAACTATAAACGAATGACTTTATGCGTTTTGGCCTTTCATTTACACAACAATGGCATTTTGGGAACCTGAAAACACAAACTTTACTGGCCTGTTATGCATAATACAGAGTTTTTAGTCATTTTAGCAGATCCGTGTGATCATTGTCATCTGTAAACGAATCTTTTCAAAAACACAAGGAAAATATTTCCCATTTTTATTACACTGTTTTCATGTAAACCTACCCGAAATTTACAATTTTTAACAGTATAATAGTGTTTTAACGGAGAAAACATGTCAATTATGTATTTTACCATATGCATTAAGAACCTAAAAAGCAGTTAATTTCAGAGTAAACAATTCAAGGTTCAAAATGCATAAGGAACCAACCTGTACTGACACATTTGATTATGAATCGTAGTTAATCATAACCCAACATATCAAGAGCATACCATATCCTCAGAGAACTTGACTGCCCGGTTATCAGAATTGTGGCTAGTTTCCTCTTTTGATCATTACAGTATCAGTCTACTAAACATGACTTTGATTTAGGGTGATTTCATCACATAGCAGTGCTCTGTTCAGACAGAAGGATCTTGAAAGGATGTCCCATTTCCATATATGATCAATAAGTGCTGAGGCAGGCATAATTAATGTATTTTAGCTTGAGTTTACTGCAGAAAGACTCTGAATGAATTCAGTGCTATTGACCAGCAAATTTCACGGTCAGTATAAACACATTCACAGTGGCTCAGAACATAGTGAACTGTCTGCTTTCATACTGGCAAATTGGGCATCAAAATTGATGATTGTGGAACACATTTATAATGGTTTGACAATAGATGACTCAATTCAATCTCCATTTTGATGTTTTCTGTTGATGCCAGAACAAAACTTCACTAAACATTGTTTGGAGAGTGCCTCAATAATGACAATAAGCTTTGTTAGTTTTCATATGAAACAAATTGTCAAAAACTTTCAAATTCTGTCCATTTAATCATAAAATGCAAACAATAAATGCCGTTTTGGCGCTCTTTAATGCGGCGTGACAGATCGGTGAAGCCTCCTCAGTTCAAGCGGAAACACAAATGTTTGTAAACAACTCCGTTTTTGAGTGTTAATTATTAAATCTAAAACAAACAGCAATTATATTTAGTTTGAACTTTGTTTGTTAAATTTAGCCTTTAATATTACAGAAATATACCAACAGACAGGGTTCCCTGAGCATTAGTTGAGCGCTTGTTTTCTTTTAGAAAAGTCAAATAACGTTACTGTACCAGACTAATATCCAAACGAATTGAATCTAGCAAGTGAAATAATAATAATAATAATAATAATAATAAGGTCAAGATATAAATACAGCCTACATTTTCAATAACTGATTTGATTTGATTCACCAAAAAAAGGCGTTTTCGGTTTTGTTTTGAGAAGTGCACAAACACACGCAATAACTGTTACTTTTAAACATATATTCCATTAAAATTGCCTATGATAACATAGTTACAACCAAAACACAATATGTACTACAGTTATCCTACTGTAAAATCATAATACTTTAATATGGGAACTCATTTCAAACGGTGTCAGAATTTTGTTTAATATATTTTTTTGTGTTGACAGCAGTGGTAGAGTCCAATTAACCCCCGTTTGCGCGAGTGTGTGTGTGTGTGTGTGTGTGACACACCCCGATTCAGACTGGGGTGGGGGGCACGTGAAACCCCCTCCAGACAAACTACCGTTATCCTGCATTGATCCTCTTGCAACAACCACGAGAATAAACTTAATCCCGCAGATTAATACACACACACGAACACGACAGCGGCAAAAAAAAACGTTTATTATCATCAGAACCGAGCGTTGATCACGCAAAAGTCGTCCAACTACACGCAGCCAGCGTATGATACACACATGCACATGCATTCCCTCCTAAACCGTCACATCTTCAGTCCGTTAACAGCATGTCGCCGGTCAAAGCGGCTCTAGTCGCTATTAGGCGTGCTGCTGCTGCTGTAGCCTGTTAGCTAACATCCCGATGCTGGTAACAGCACACTGCGCATCACAAGCAACTAAACAGCGTCAAACTCACCGCTTCGTGATCCGTGCTCAACTCCTGCGTGCAAGGGGATGCTGCGACCGTTACTCCGTGCCGCACGCGATGGTCCAGCAAACTATATACACAACATAAAACAACAGCCGAACGCCAATAACGTTCTAGCAGGAGCGACGATTGAGATTGAGTGTGAGTGTGTGTGTGTGTCCGTTGATCCGACACGGGGCGGGGCTACAGGACCAGTCTGATCCTGCTGCAATATTATTGGAGAATAGCGATTGAGGGGCGGGGCTACTGGCTCATTTTGATGCTGCTGCTGTGTTATTGGAGAAGAGCTGAGAAAGGGCGTGGTTGAAGAATGCCTGAGCATCCTATTTATTGCTTCTGGGAATCATATGGAATTTAACGATGCCGTAAATAATTATTTTAGTGCTTTTAAGGAAGAAAATTTGGGAAAATTTTGATTCAATTTTACTGTATCTCCTGCCCTCAGGAGTTTTTTGCCAAATCCATTTAGAGGTGCATCTCAATAAATTAGAATGTCGTGAAAAAGTTATTTTATTTCTGTAATTCAGCTCAAATTGTGAAACTCGTGTATTAAATAAATTAAATGCACACAGACGGAAGTAGTTTAAGTCTTTGGTTCTTTTAATTGTGATGATTTTGGCTCGCATTTAACAAAAACCCACCAATTCACTATCTCAACAAATTAGAATACTTCATAAATAAATTTTTGTGAATTGTTGGCCTTCTGGAAAGTATGTTCATTTACTGCAGAGGTCACCAAGTTCAGTCCTGGAGGGCCGGTGTCCTGTAGAGTTTAGCTCCAACCCCAATTAAACACACCTGAAGCAGCTAATCAAGCTCTTACTAGGCATACTAGAAACATCCAGGCAGGTGTGTTGAGGCAAGTTGGAGCTAAACTCTGCAGGAATCAAGGATACAGGCCCTCTAGGATCAAGTTTGATGACCCCTGATTTACTGTATATGTAATCAATACTTGGTAGGGGCTCCTTTTGCTTTAATTACTGCCTCAATTCGGCGTGCCATGGAGGTGACCAGTTTGTGGCACTGCTGAGGTGGTATGGAAGCCCAGGTTTCTTTGACAGTGGCCTTCAGCTCAATCGCATTTTTGGTCTCTTGTTTCTCATTTTCCTCTTGACAATACCCCATAGATTCTCTATGGGGTTCAGGTCTGGTGAGTTTGCTGGCCAGTCAAGCACACAACACCATGGTCATTTAACCAACTTTTGGTGCTTTTGGCAGTGTGGGCAGGTGCCAAATCCTGCTGGAAAATGAAATCAGCATCTTTAAAAAGCTGGTCAGCAGAAGGAAGCATGAAGTGCTCCAACATTTCTTGGTAAACGGGTGCAGTGACTTTTAAAAAACACAATGGACCAACACCAGCAGATGACATTACACCCCAAATCATCACAGACTTTGGAAACTTAACACTGGACTTCAAGTAACTTGGGCTATGAGCTTCTCCACCCTTCCTCCAGACTCTAGGACTTTGGTTTCCAAATGAAAAACAAAACTTGCTCTCATCTGAAAAGAGGACTTTGGACCACTGGGCAACAGTTCAGTTTTTCTTCTCCTTAGCCCAGGTAAGACGCCTCTGATGACAACTGTAGCCAAATTCATTGACACATCTGTGTGTGGTGGCTCTTGATGCCTTGACCCCAGCCTCAGTCCATTCCTTGTGAAGTTCACCCAAATTCTTGAATCGATTTTGCTTGACAATCCTCATAAGACTGTGATTCTCTCGGTTGGTTGTGCATCCTTTTCTTCCACACTTTTTCCTTCCACTCAACTTTCTGTCAACATGCTTGGATACAGCACTCTGTGAACAACCAGCTTCTTTGGCAATGAATGTTTGTGGCTTACCCTCCTTGTGAAGGGTGTCAATGATTGTCTTCTGGACAACTGTCAGATCAGCAGTCTTCCCCGTGATTGTGTAGCCTAGTGAACCAAACTAAGAGACCATTTTGAAGGCTCAGGAAACCTTTGCAGGTGTTTTGAGCTGATTAGCATGTCACCATATTCTAATTTGTTGAGATCAATTGGTGGGTTTTTGTTAAATGTGAGAAATCATCACAATTAAAATAACCAAAGTCTGAAACTACTTCAGTCTGTGTGCATTTAATTTATTTAATACACGAGTTTCACAATTTGAGTTGAATTACTGAAATAAATAAACATTTCCACAACATTCTAATTTATTGAGATGCACTTGTATTTAGTTTTCAGACCTCAACAGCAATAATGTGTTCACTGATCAATGTAATAAAAATATTGAACAAAAATGTAGTAGCATAACATCAATTCAGTTCGTTCATTTTATACAATACTACCACGGATTGAAACTCGTGTGACAAACCAGTCAGGTTCATGTTGTCGTTGAGTCGGACATGGCGAAAATAATAAATAACTGTTTAGTTATTAGCCTAAGTGAGTCTTTCAATAAAAGTTTGTTTCACTAAACTCGTTCTGAAGTCAGGTCATGCTGTATGTTTCTGATTTACTGATATGAATGAACTGGGTTATTTGTTTGGGAAGCAGACTACATGGCACAGTATGGATTCACTGGGAAAACGGTTCATATGAGTCATTTGCTCGAGAATCAGACTACGCCCATTTTGTTGATTCACTTAAGATATAAATGTATTACAACATTGTTTTTGTTTTGTTTTTTGTTACCCTGGCAACACGTCTCTTTCTGTGTACATTATTGTATGTTTTTCTTATGTTTTGCTTCAGTGTTTATAATTATAATGCCTTAATGTTTGTATATATTGTAATATATATTGTAATATTTTTTCCTGAAAAAAAAGTTGATTCACTAAAATGAACAGATTTACAAAAATCATTCGTTTAGGAACGAGACCGTGTGTTTTTGATTCACTAAAAGAACCGTTCATAAGAGTCATTCGTTCAGAAACAAACAACACTGGTCGCGCTGTTATTTTGATTCACTGAAATAACCGGTTCCTAAGAATCATTTGTTAGTGAATCAGATTACACCGGTCGCTGGTTTCGGGTTCATTTGAAAGGACCGGTTCATTATTCGGGGTATTATTCGTTCGGGAAGTGGTTTCAAAAAATGCAGTTAACAATGATAAATAGTGTTCTGTTTAAATTGGCACAAGAACGTGGGTTCAAGAACAGTTAACAGCGCCGAGCGTCATGAAAAGCATTTGGTTCCGGCTTTTAAATGGAAAATCTCGGTTCCCAACACTGATAGCTGCTACTGACCTCTTCACACTGGGATCATAGAGGTCACCGACAAACCATCTGGCGTTATAGACATGTGACATCTGGAAATCAGATAAAAAAAAATATATCTGTCTATCTGTCTGTCTGTCTATCTGTCTGTCTCGATCGATCAAACTTAGTGTTAAACGGAGGAAATGAGGAGCATACTTAAAATTAAAAAAGTTAAAGTTTCAAAAATTCATAGCCATTTTATATACAGTATGTAATTTACGTTTAGCAAACTGAAGTGAATGGAGTGGACATTTTGAAACATCAAAATATTAAAGTCTGTCTCAATGCATAAATTAATGTTCAGATTGCAATCTGTTGACTATGTTAAGAGGCAAGCAGTTCGCCAGAAAATCTCAAATGTGTGTGCGCGGATTCAATTTAACGTGAGTATGCTTCCATCTAGTGGTCATTTTACGCACAACACCTGAAAAAATAACCTATACAGATACATAGAAAAATCGAATATGATGAAAAGGTTCATTTTTTTCTTGTAACTTATTTCAAAAAGTTTAACTTTAATATATTTTAGATTCATGACATGTAAAGTAAAACACTTCAAACATTTTCTTTGTTTTAATTTTGATGATTAGAGCTTACAGTTAATGAAAGTCAGAAATCAGTATCTCAAAATATTAAAATATTTACATTTGAGTTTCAATACATGACCATCCATACAGTATAAATTGTAGTTTTCTCTTGTTCTTTGAAACCACAATAATGGGGAACACTGCTGACTTGGCAATGGTCCAGAATACGATCATTGGCACCCTCCACAAAGAGGATAAGTCACAGAGGGTCATTACTGAAAGCGGTGGCTGTTCAAGGAGTTCTGTATCAAAGCATATTCAATACAAAGTTGACTGGAAGGAAGAAGTTGGGTAGGAAATTGTGCACAAGCAACAGGGATGACTGAAAGCTTGAGAATACTGTCAAGCAAAGCCGATTCAAACATTTTGGAGAGCTTCACAAGGAGTGAACTGAAACTGGAGTCAGTGCATCAAGAGTCACCACGCTCAGACGTCTTCAGGAAAAGGGCTACCAAGCCACTTCTGAAACAGAAACATCGTCAGAAGCATATTACCTGGTCTAAGGAGAAAAAGAACTGGACTGTTGCTCAGTGGTCCAAAGTCCTCTTTTCAGATGAAAGTAAATTTAGCATTTAATTTGGAAATCAAGGTCCCAGAGTCTGGAGGAAGAGTGGAGAGGCACTGGATCCATGTTGCTTGAAGTCCAGTGTGTAGTTTCCACAGTCAGTGATGATTTGGGCTGCTGTCATCTGCTGGTGTTGGTCTACTGTGTTTTCTGAAGTCCACAGTCAACGCAGCCATCTCCCAGGGCATTTTAGAGCACTTCATGCTTCCTTCTGCTGACAAGCTTTATGGAGATGCTGATTTAATTTTCCAGCAGGACTTGGCATCTGCCCACACTGCCAAAGGTACCAAAAGCTGGTTCAATGACCATGGTGTTAGTGTGCTTGATTGGCCAGCAAACTCGCCTGACCTGGATAGATTCTCTATGGGGTATTGTCAAGAGGAAGATGTGAGACACCAGACCCAACAATGCAGATGACATGAAGGCTGCTATCAAAGTAACCTGAGCTTTCATTACACCCCAGCAGTGCCACAGGCTGATTGTCTCCATGCCACGCCGCATTGATGCAGTAATTCATGCAAAAGGAGCCCCAACCAATATTGAGTGCATAGAAATGAACATACTTTTCAGAAGCCTGACATTTCTGTTTAAAATATTCTTTTTTTAAATTGATCTTATGTAATATTCAAATTTTCGGAGACACTGAATTTTGGGTTTTCATTATCTGTAAGCCATAATCATCAACATTTCAAGAAATAAAGGCTTGAAATATTTTACTCTATTTAATGAATCTATATAATATATGGGTTTCATTTTCTGAAATGAGTGACAAAAATATTGACCTTTTTAAAGATATAATTTTCTTTTTTTTTTTCAGATGTACCTGTAGTTTCAAGGATTTGATTCTAATTCAGACCACTAGAGAATAGTAGTGTTCTTTAAAGTTAATTAAAGTTTGATAATAATAATAATAAGTAATTGTGTTCCTGTGGCTCAGTGGTAGAGCATTGTTATCAGCGCAAAAGGTTGTGGGTTCGATTCCCAGGGAACACACATACTGATAAAAAATGTATAACCTGAATGTACTGTAAGTCGCTTTGGATAAAACCGTCTGCCAAATGCATAAATGTAATAATAAGTCTATGCCAACTCTCACAGTCTGTTATTTATAAGTTTCTGTAACTAGCTTATATTAACACAATCAATCAAAGACATAAATCATCAGTTATATCTAAAAAAAGTGTCAGAAACCACATTTATTATAATAGTTTATGATGAGTTTACATCAGTGATATCAAAACAGGAAGGTCAAATAAGTGAGTTTGGGGAAAAGTGAAATTTTATTGCATGATGGCATGATATCTCACTCCCCAAATTTTAGTTGGCGTTCTTTCTGCTGTCCGTGGAGTTCTCTGGCCCTGTTCTTCAGCTCCTCTGCTTTCTGATCATCCTTATTTGTCCCATCACCCAGTTTGTACATGCGACTGGCATTGGCGCAGCCCCATACGTGTCCCAGCTCGCAGGCTCGCAGGGCGTACTTTAGAGCCAGCGGCATGTTTTTGTCCCCCCCTGAAGATCCCTGGATTAAAAGAGCGCTCAGGTTGAAACAGCTGGGGGCGAAGCCTCCCTCACAAGCCCTCTCGTAGTACTGCTGAGCCACCTTCGCATCAGCTCCCCCTTCCATGGCTCGCCCATCATTGGCAAGCAGAGCGATGTTATGACAAGCGTCCAGTGACTTCTTCCCTTTGCTGTTACATGCCTTCATAAAACAGGAGTATGCCGTCTTTAAACACTCCGTCACACCACCTGATGACAAAAGAAGCGGTCAAGTTGTTGAATACAATATATTAAGAGTTTCTTTGAAAAACAGACAACTCAGTTTTTATTATTTTTCAAAAAGCATGTTTTTATTGTGTTTTGTTGTGTTCGTTTGTTGTTTTTTAGTCAAAATAACCCAATTGCAGTTTGACTGAGATTAATTGGAATGCACAAAAGGAATTATCTGATTTTGCAAAGGAACTTCATATTTAAAATATATTTATAACAATTAATACCTTTACAAGCATGTATTAATATATACGTGGAATATAAATACTATAAAATTCAGCTATAACATATATTTAATTTAATTTCGGAACATTAATTCTTATTAAAATATAATTTTGTTTCTTATAAAATATTTCTGTAGCAAATTATTTTTATTTTTTCATTATTTTAGCATCACTTATAACAACATTTCATACAAATTCAATTAATAATTCATACAAATTCGATACATATAATAATATATATATTAAATGTATGTATTTTATTTTATACATATACATACGTATGGATATACGTGTGGCATGCGAAAGTTTGTGAACCCTTTGCATAATCCGTGGAAATGTGAATAATTTTATCAAAATAAGAGCGGTCATGCAAAATGTATGTTCTTTTTTATTTAGTACTGTCCTGAATAAGATATTTTAGATAAAAGATGTTTACATATAGTCCACAAGACAAAAGAAATAGCTGAAATTATTAAAATAACCAATTAAAAAAGTTTGGGAACCCTTATTTCATAATACTGTGTGTGGTTACCCTGATGATCCACGACTGTTTTTTGTTGGTGATGGTTGTTCGTGAGTTAAACTGAGCACTGTTCTTCAGAAAAATCGGTATGATTTTGAGATCCATCTTTTTGACAACCGAGTGACTCAAACACAACTATTAAAAAAGGTTCAAACGCTCCAGAAGGAAACACGATGCATTAAGACCCGGGGCGTGAATACTTTTTGAATTTGAAGATCAAGGTAAATTGCACTTAATTTTTCTTCCGGGAAACATGCAAATATGTTCTGTTGCTTCCGAGGGGCAGTACTAAATAAAAAAGAAAAGATATTTCATCAAAATAAGAAACATTTGGACACCCCAAACCTTTTCCAAATAAACAAAAATGTTAGAAACTTTTTTAATAGTTGTGTTTGAGTCACTCAGTTGTCCTCTGATCTCAAAATCATACAGTCACTGCTGGAAATATGCAAAAGATGCTGGAAAGCTGAACAATCCGCAGGACATGGAGGATTTTTCTGAAGAACAGCAGACAGTTTAACTGTTCAGAACAAACTATCACAAAACAGAAAACAGTCATGGTTCATCAGGGTAACCACACAGTATTAAGAACCAAGGGTTCCCAAACTTTTGAATAAGGTTATTTGAATAATTTCAGCTATTTTTAATGTCATGTGGACTATATGTAAACATTTTATGTAAAATATCTTATTTAGGACCGTACTAAATCAAAAAAGAACATGCATTTTGAATTACCTCTCTTATTTTGTTACAATTATTCATATTTTCACAGATTCTGCAAGGGGTTCCCAAATTTCACATTCCACTGTATATTTTATTGTTATTATTCATTGTTTTGTGTGCTTTCTGTGACTTAAATTTAATTTTCAATTTTAAAGCATGTCTACTTTAGTGAACAGATAAATACATAAATAAATAAATAAAAATATATAAATTAAAAAAATTCTAAAATGTAACTAGGATTTATAGATATTAAAATGAAAACATAAATTAATAAATCATATACAGGTAAGTTAAAATCATAGTAATTTTACTACAGATTTGCTTTGTTAAAAATCATAAACGAATACAAATTGAATGTCCAAATGTCCTTTAAAAGAGAAAAAAGGTCTTACTGGATCATTTGAAATTCAAAGAGATAAGAAATAGAAAGTTATTTGATCCCAAGTCAAAATAATAACAAAATGTCAATAATAATATATAATTTCTAGGTTTTTTTGGGTGGGGGGGGGGGGTAGTAGTGAGAAAACAAGCTTTTTAAGATATTAATACACTTGTATGTTAATTAAGTAATAATAATTATTTATTAAATATCCAGTATGTGTGTAGTAACTGTGTGCCTGCTGCATATCAATCCATCCTAACCACATGCAGTCCAATGTGAATTATATTAATAATGACACAATTATGTATTGGTAATTATAAAAATACAACAACAATGTTGACACTGCATGATCCTAGATTCTAGCAACAAACGCTGGCTTTACCTTTGCCGGTGACATGGTAAGCCCCGAGCTTATAGCAGCTCTCTCCGTGGCCATTGACCTCGCAGTTCTGCTTGAGAACCTGGGCTGTGGATTCATAGTTCTTCTTCACACCCTCCAAATAATCTGCCAACCTCTGACAGCCTAACAAACACAAGAAACACAGATGAACGAGATCATGACGCTGTTCAGCACCCGCGAGAGAGAGACAGCGCGCAACCGACCTTCAGGATCCTTCTCCCGGTAACACTGATAACTGTACTCCACTCCTATATTATCCAGAAACTGCTTCACCTCCTGTTCGTCCTCAAAGTTAATCAACCCGGCCATGAGGTAACAGATTCCCGGTCACTAGCATTAGTTGCTTACACCTGCTGAGGGGCTCGCGACCACAACTCTTGACCTTGGTCACTGATTAGTTGTGCAAGAACTTGCAGGAAAATTAATTTCAAAAAAAGGAATAATAAACGCATCCGTCTAAAACATATAGATTCGTTTTAGCTGAATTTCGACTCGTGTTGTCAAATACTCACAATTATGAAACGGTTACAGAACAACGCGCTTACGCTACACGAGCACAGAAGACGGAGATCGCTTCCTGCTTCGCTCACACGCAGTCAGTCCCCAACGGGCTTCCGTAGGCCACGCCCATTGTACTGTCTTATTTACTAAATCATTTTTATTAGGCGGAAATATTAAAAGTATGATTGTGAATTGTTTTTTTTGTGAATGTATTTGTGTTAAAGTTTTTAGATCGAGTTATGTACCTATCTCTTTGAAAAAGATAATTGTCTGAATATGTATAAATACTTTTAATACTATTTTTCTTTATCACAATTCAGTAGGCTACTGTGTTAATCTTTTTATTATACTTGGCAACTTTTCATACATTAATGCATTTTTTCTCTACTTGTTGATACAATTTTATGTAAGTTGTTTGGGATGAATTAACTAAATGTACTATAGTTCACAACCACATTTAAGATTTCCATAACGCATAAAATAGCCTTTATGTATACAAATAAAACATTTAAATGAAATTATGAATTTAAAATGTCATTTATAATGAATTTATTCCATTTATGCCAGAATCTTGCTGTCTTAAATATAATAAGATCACAAATTATCTAAGACCCAATTATTTTAACCAAATAATACATTTACACTGTGAATAGCATAAAATAAAACCTTTGCATACGGCATTTTGCGATACCAGTTTATAGAAAATATTTAGAAATGTAAATAAAACTTAGAAATCGAAACTGTAAAAATAGAAAAACTTAAAACTTGAATATAAGTATTTCCAAACTACAAAATGCGCAGCTTAAACTTATGAAACCATAAAATTACCAAAACGTTATGGTCTTTGTGGTCACTCTTTGTGGTCACAAAATGATGTACCTGACTTCTACTGTTAGTAGAATCTTACATACATTGTTTACAAATACTGTTATATATTTACTCAAGCCGTTTTTATATTTTTTGCTCTAATGCAATGTAATACATATATTTGTAGGTCTTGCCGAATTATATTAATTTGATTGAATTCAGAAAATCATTTTTAAATGTTAGTAATATTAAAATTAGTGAGTCTTTATATGCGTAAATGTGTGTATATTTAGATTTTTTGAATTGTATAAAGTATAAAATAACATAAATGGATATAAAATGTACTTACAAAAAAACGCATCCTAAATTTAGTTTTTGTTTTGTTTTTTATCATAATGCAGAAGCTGTCAATAAGCCCCAAAGCCCCGCCCCCTCTGATGCAGATCCGTTTCCCGTGTGACGACCATGTTTACTTGTCAAGACGTCGCTGCCGTTTCCTCCCGATATAAAAACCCGTCAAAATACCTGACAGCACGTAATGACCGGAGCACGTACGAACTGTCCGGCAGACGAAATCATCTAAACAACGATGCAAACGAGGAACAGAGTGGATAGAGTCTAGGAGTGGATGTATAGCGGCCCGTGTTATTTTAAACACCGATAAACGTTAGTAGAATCTGCAATGTTACATGTTTGAAGACAGATGTTTGACGGCTAACGGGCTAAGAAGCTAAGAGCATTCCAGTCGGATTGTATTTGATCTACACCTCGCCCCACCTGCCATTATCCGCAGAACACGAGCGTTTCTTTCGTTTTGAGGCCGTTACGATCCATCTCTTCGAGATCATGGTAAGGCTTTAGATGTCACACTACTGTATGTAGCAAACGGGCAGTTCGCCAGATGATTCATGCCGTTCCTCAGATGTTAGAGTACTGGACATCCAGCTCTGAGGTTTTTGTAGTGACATGTTGGTGGTCATAGATAGTGCTGCATCAGGGATGACTGACTGTCAGTGTCTAGGAGATTCTTCTACGACGCTTTCTCAGTTCTTTATTGTGCTTATCGTAAGGTTGTAGCTACCAGAAGGTTAGAAGTTCCGACCCTTTAAAGGTGTAAAGCAGCATTTTGTTCCTTGATAAAACACCAACACTTTCTCTAGCGGTCAATTTGTAGACTAAATAAAGGGGTTTAAACGTGTTTTTGACCCCACTGCCCACAAAACACGATCATCTTCATGCGAGGGACTCCTAATACGAGTGTAGCTGCCCATATGTACTATATCTTACTGTATAATGTATTCTATACCAATTTGAAATATTTGGAAAATTTTGAAAAAGTAATTTTTTTTTTTTTTAAATTTACTTGCTGTAATATTGTACTGTTACGTTTATTTAAATCTCTTTTTTTGTTTACTTATTTGAATAAAATTTGTATTTATTTAAATCTAACTTTTATTTAAATATTTTTTTAGATGTATTGTTCTGTTATTTATGGCATCCTGCACATAACGTGTACAAAATATATTTATCTGAAAAATCATCATCTTTGTGTCAGATATATTAAAAGTAGTATGCAAGTATTCTCTATGTGATGCTGTGTTACATAATATGGTTCACGACCAAATATGCTTATTTTCAGATCTCCAAAAAGTATAAAATAGCATTTATGGGTATAAAATGTACTTACAATACTAAATATACAGTATTAATAAATATTATGTAACTTATAAAGACATTTATCTTGCTGTCTCTAATATAATAACTATAAGAGATCTTATTATTTGCTAAAAACTACACTTGCAATATGAGAATAGCATTAGTAAATATGTACGTACTGTATTTTGCAATACTGAATAAAAAAAATAGTTCCCTCTTTTTACACCATTCCATCATTTTAGTTTAATCATGGCTACAAATTAAGAATTGTTCCCTTCATTTTAGTAAATCATGGCTATGTTGTACTAATTTGTTCCCTGTGGTTTTGATTTAATTAAAATGAGGGAACGAATTAGTACAATGTGGTCCGGATTGAACTAAAGTTAAGTTTACTAATCTTTTCCACATACTCCTGTCCATAGCACTTTCCTGTGGTCCTCTGTGGGTCCCCGGACCCCAGTTTGAAAACCCCTGGACTAGTTGATATAAAAAGATCTACATCCAGTTAAGAGACTGGTTTTCCACTCAGCTGCCAGTGCAAATAAAACCACCGCTTCCCCTTAGTCATACTTGCAATATAATACATCAAAGGATTCATTTCCTTGGCAGCGTAATGAAAGAACACTTCTCAAACCTAAGAAGAGAAAGGCGTATGAGGGTTGAGATCATGAGGGTGTGTCTGATTTGATGTTGTAGTTGCAGGACGAGGCTTCCCCGCCGTCTCTGACTGATCTGTGCATGACTCTGGTGAGCTCCAGGCTGGAGCACTTCTGTGAGATGCGTGATGACGGCTCGCTCTCCTTCCGTGAGCCGCTGGTCTTCCCGCAGGAGCTGGCCGACCAGCTGCTCTGCAAGATGGCCACTGAGGGTGAGTACGAGGCGTCCTGTGTTTTGAGGAAGGCTGCACAAACTTAAGATGACATTATAAAACAATGATTGTGTGTTCTATGTAGTATTCTAAAGGGATAGTCCATCTAAAAATAAAAACTCAGTCATTTACTTGCCTTCATGTCACTCCAAACTTGTATGACTTTCTTCTGTGGAACACAAAAGAAGATATTTTAAGAATGTTGGTATATAAAAAAAACAGACATTTATCTTTTTCATTTTTGGGTGAAATTTTTGGGGTGATACTATAATTCATTTATTTAGTGGTGTCCAAATTAGTACGTTAACACAGGAGAAACATTTTTTTTCAGATTAACGTGTTCATAATATTTAACGCAGGGGCGGGGCTAGGGTTGGCCACCCCATTCACAACTGCTGCCTCCGTCTCTTTTTTTCTTGAAAAGGATTGCGTTTATTTAGATGCAGAACGTCTTTATGACCACATCAAACGGGAGACGTTTCAGACGCGCGCTCTAACATCGCCTCCACGCCAGGCGCGAGTATATAAGCTTATAACCAGCTGCTGTGATGTCTATTTATTATTAATTAGTAATCCAAGAACAATATAAAAAAGAGAAAATCAATAACTTTTATAGCTTTAAGGAGTTCATCTATATCTAATTTATTGTTTGGTTACTATTCATTTGCTGTATATGTCTGCTGAAGGGCAAAGGTAGCTAATTATGTCATTTATTATAATGGGTTCATGTGAAGATTAAGTTGACTTAAAATGAGAAGTTAAGACTAATAAATGTTCAAATTGATAGCTCTCAATTATACTGTAATGCTGAACAGTCAATGAAAAACAATTCTCTATAAAAAACAATTTTATAGAGACATTGATATCAGTTATGCTTGCCTTCAATCATAAAAAAGATTCCATTAAAGAAATATAAAAATGTATGTCTTTATGTTGTTTGTACATTTTACATTTGAAGATTGAATGTGAAATTATTGCAATATAAAAGTATATTTAAAAACTTTAATGTTAGGTGGGATAAATCGTGATTGATTTTAGAATTTTTTTGTGATTTAATTGTTTGTTTTTTATCGATTGACAGCACAAATTATATGATATTATAATAATGATTTGGTATTGGGGCAGTATATGGTATTTTAATTATAAAAAAAATATATATATTAAAGTACCAATACCAAATATTTTCTAATATTTAATATAATGTAATTATTTTAGATTATCTAATAATTATATTTTATTTTGTATCCGCTCTATTTCGCATAATGAAAATGAATGTTTTCTTGTATGTGTGTATATATATATATATATATATATATATATATATATATATATATATATATATATATATAATTTTTTGTTTTAGTTCACAGTAACAATTATTCACAAACTCTAATTTTGATCGTCCGAGTCCCTATTCAGTTTCATTGTATTGAAAATAACATGAGCAAGAGTGTAAAACAGTGTAAAATTTCCATATAAATGGGACGGATCGTAGAGAGAGAGAGAGTTCAATGACATGAAACTCTTTATAAAGTTATATTTTTGGCCTTTTTATGGTTATTGTATAGAACAGAACAGAGAGGGTAACGGGCTGGAAATTAATCTGTGCTGCATGTCGTCTCAGATGAAATGAATGAATCTGTACTAAAAACATTGTCCGTAATGGTTCTCTTACAGGCCTGTTGAATGACAGCACGGCTGGAATCTTCCGAAGCTGCCAGCAGTTCCGCTTGCGTCACGCCTGCATCCGCACCGCGCGCATCTCCGCCGAGGCCTTCCACCGTGCCCTCTGCCCGCACCGCCTCGTGGAGCTAGACGCTTCACGGGTCAACGCCGACCTCACCATTGCCGACATCTTTCGAGGTTTATCATCCAATAAAACCTTGCAGGAGAGTTTGCAGCGGCTCGTCCTGAACGGCCTGACCATGTCTTCTCTGGAAGAGCCCAGCCGTCGCTGTTTCAGTGTCATGCAGGGGCTGCGTGCTCTCAGCGTGTCCAGCGTGGACTTCTACGACTCGGGCTTGCTGGACGTGTGCACGCTGCCTCGCCTGGAGAGTTTGGATATCTCCAACACCTCAGTGACGAACCTGACTCCGCTCCTGGGCTTGAGGAGCAGGCTGCGCTACCTCACCATGCACCAGCTCAAGAGGCTGGAGATGACCACCGCTCAACTGCTAGCCGTGCTCAGTCAGGTCAGCTCTCCATGTGCTTTAATGCTGAGGTCACTGAGGTTATTTTTCTATCTTTAAAGAAACAAAGCATGTATAATTTAATGTTTCTAAAAACTATCAAATCAAGATTCTATATTTTTCTTGTAGATTTAAATATATTGTTTAAGTATTTTTTCTTTTTTTTACAAATATCATGAATTATTAATTTATTAATTTAATGGATCTTTTTAGGGAAACTTGAATAAAATTTCAAATGAAACCTGAAAAGCACAAAAATGAATGCTAATGCAAAATATTAAAATGTTATAAATAATATTAAAATAAAACGGACTCAAACACTATTTTACTACTGAAGTTATGCTTTTTATTCTTAACAATGATGCTAGTTTAAAGGAATTTAGGAAAAAATGATTAAATTCACTGCAATATTTATAATGTTGCTTTTACATCACAAGCAAAATCATCACTAGTATATTATACATATAATAACATTAATAATTCATGATGTCTTTTACAAATAGCAATTATTAATTTATTAATATAATGTTTTAGGGACATTTTACAACCTGACCTACACTTATCTTTTCATAAATATGTCAAATTATCTCATATTTTCAGTGATTTACTGCCCTTGATACCATCAAGAGGGTCTGAAGGCTTACAATAATAATTATTATTATTTATTTTATTTTTTAATAGATATTGCTTTATGAGGAGGACAAAATCCACACATTTTCCCCAGATGGCTTGAACAGCTAAATGTATAAATCATACTAGAACAGTTGAGGCGGTGTTGTAGGGGAGTGCATTAGAATATAAAATCAAATCATTTAAAAAGCAGAAATATTGACTTTTAATTTTTATATTAAAATAATATTTAAAAAGTAAAAAAAAATGTTTAGTATAACTAAAATTACAATACTTATTTGTCTGAATATTCAGTGATTAAACAATCAAGCTTTTAATTATTTATCTTAATATAATTATTTTATTCATATTAATAAGCAATGAAGCAGATGGATGGATGGATGGATAGATACTAGATAGATAGATAGATACTAGATAGATAGATAGATAGATGATAGATAGATAGATAGATAGATAGATAGATACTAGATGATAGATAGATACTAGATGATAGATAGATACTAGATGATAGATAGATACTAGATGATAGATAGATACTAGATGATAGATAGATACTAGATGATAGATAGATACTAGATAGATACTAGATGATAGATAGATACTAGATAGATAGATAGATACTAGATACTAGATAGATACTAGATAGATACTAGATACTAGATAGATACTAGATACTAGATAGATACTAGATAGATACTAGATAGATACTCGATAGATACTCGATAGATACTAGATAGATACTAGATAGATACTAGATGATAGATAGATACTAGATGATAGATAGATACTAGATGATAGATAGATACTAGATAGATACTAGATAGATACTAGATAGATACTAGATAGATACTAGATAGATAGCTAGATACTAGATAGATACTAGATACTAGATAGATACTAGATACTAGATAGATACTAGATACTAGATAGATACTAGATAGATACTAGATAGATACTAGATCATAGATAGATACTAGATGATAGATAGATACTAGATGATAGATAGATAGATAGATACTAGATACTAAATACATACTAGATACTAGATAGATACTAGATAGATACTAGATACTAGATAGATACTAGATACTAGATAGATACTAGATGATAGATAGATAGATAGATACTAGATAGATAGATAGATACTAGATAGATAGATAGATACTAGATGATAGATAGATACTAGATGATAGATAGATACTAGATCATAGATAGATACTAGATGATAGATAGATACTAGATCATAGATAGATACTAGATGATAGATAGATAGATACTAGATACTAAATACATACTAGATACTAGATAGATACTAGATACTAGATAGATACTAGATAGATACTAGATAATAGATAGATACTAGATAATAGATAGATACTAGATAGATACTAGATCATAGATAGATACTAGATCATAGATAGATACTAGATGATAGATAGATACTAGATAGATACTAGATACTAGATAGATACTAGATAATAGATAGATAGATACTAGATGATAGATAGATAGATACTAGATAGATCGAAAGAAATCGGGACAGTTGTATCAGCCTGATATTTTTGACAATACCCCAAAAAAGGATTTTAATAAAGAAATTGAAAATATCAAGTCATTATAGGTGCGAATTGCATTTCAAATCTATTTTTAGAGTAAATAGCAGAAAATATTTATTTTTTTTACTTTTAAGAAATGTGTCTCTCTAGCCAGAAATTTCATCATTATGCTTTTGTATGATGATATGTAATTTTATGCACATAATTTTTCTGTTTGTCCAGCTGGAGAGTTTACAGCATCTTGATATCTCAGATGATAAGCAGTTCACATCAGACGTGGCACGGCAGCTGCTGGAGACTCCTGGCATCCTGCCCCAGCTGGTGTCTCTGGACGTGTCTGGCCGTAAGCAGGTGACCGATGCAGCGGTCAGGGCTTTCGTGGAGGCGAGACCGGGCATGACCTTTGTTGGTCTGCTGGCCACCGATGCCGGATTCGCTGACTTCCTATCTGGAGAGGGCAGCTTAAAGGTAGATGCTCGGACACAACATATCTTGATTACGTTGCTTATTTTTAGATGTAATAGGTGATTGTAAGATCGGGAGTTCTGTTCTGTTTTTGCAGGTGACTGGAGAAGCCAATGAGACGCAGGTCTGTGAGGCATTGAGAAGATACAGCGAGAGAGAGGGGTTTGTCAGAGAAGCTCTCTTCCATCTTTTCAGCCTCACTCATGCCATTGAGAAATCAAGACCTGACATCCTGAAGGTACGCATACTCGTAAAGATCACTGCGTTTCTCCATGTCGACACTCATGTCCCTGCTCTCTCCATCTGTAGTTGGTAGCGTCGGGGATGAAGAATCATCCGGCCACACTGAACGTGCAGCTGGCAGCCAGTGCCTGTGTGTTCAACCTCACCAAACAGGAACTGGCCTTTGGAATCCCTGTACGACTCCTGGGGAACATCACACAGCTGCTGCTCGAAGCCATGAAGACCTTCCCCAACCACCAGCAGGTACATAAATACAAGACTAAAACACCAGGGAAAAACTGTGGTGTAGAAAGCCCATCACGGCTGAAATAAAATTCTAACTGACAATATTTAATGTATTTTTTGCTCTCCACGTTTAACCAAAAAATATATTCACATAATTGCTCTAATTTTGTTGCCGAATACATTAAATGTTTAATGCAAAACATTATGTGCTCTATAAACAAAACATATTTCACTAAAGGAACACAAGGAAGAATAACATTTACTAATTTATTTTATTATGCATGAATCTATTGATGTTTTATAAGAAAGATACGTTTTTGTATTTTATACTATATATTATTTAATATAGCTGTTTATATTTTATTTCTAAAAAATAGTTGTTTTAGTACTGAATTCATTTATTAAAATGGATGGTTTGCACAGGGAATAAATCAACCTTACCTATTCAAACCATTATTATAAAATCTAAAATGTATATATTATTAAACCAGTTTTTGGTAGTAAATATTACATTAAAGAAACATTTAAACTATATGATATGAAACTACATTAAGTTGAATACTGAAATTACTAAAACTGAAATTAAAAACTTGAATTAATATATTTGAATTCGCATGAATTTGCATATTTTCAGGTGTAATTGTATTATTATAATACTAAAATAAAAAATGTTTTTACTAAAGTTAAGCATCTTAACATTTGAGCTAGTTTAATGGCATTTAGGAAAAATGGGTTGATAAACTGAAAATGCTTTAGAATCACTGCAAAATTTACTATGTTGCTTTTACATCACAAGCAAAATCTTCACTAGTATGTTATGAATATTTCAATATTGTTTCCCTCAGGGATTAATAAATTAGATTGTATGAAAAGATGAATGTGTTCATCTTAACACTTCTGCAGGAAGTTAATTTTTCACACAATAAGAATTTGTTCTTCCTGAGAACATTCAACGTTTTCATTTTACATGATCATTCAGTTCCCCATGATGATGCATCATTTTAAGAATGAGGAAAAGATTTTGCAGTTATGATTTCCATGTGAACAGTTGTTCTGTGTTTGTTTTTTCCAGCTGCAGAAGAACTGCCTGCTGTCTCTATGCAGTGATCGAATCTTGCAGGAGGTTTCCTTCAACAGGTAACACATTTCATTTCTACTTAAAAATGTTGCAATAATAAAATCACGCTATTTCAGGTAATATCAATACATATAGTAATTTTAAAGAAAAATACATGTAATTATGCATGCTTTTTTCATCTGTTTTGCATGACCAGTTATTGTCTGCTGCTCTTTTCTTGTATTTGATTGTTGCTTTATGAAACTACTCAAATGTTAGAGGTTATTTTATGCAAACAGTACAATTTCAGTAAATATTTGTATTAAACGGTAAAAGATTTTTACTGTTTTCTATTTTAATATATATTAAAATGTAATTTATTCCTGTGATGCAAAGCTGAATTTTTCAGCATCATTACTCCAGCCTTCAGTGTCACATGATCCTTCAGAAATCATTCTAATACCAATATTTTTGGTTATGAATGGAAAGTTTAAACGACTGCATATATTTGATTTGATTTTGTAAGATTCCATTTTTTTTTTGTAATATTAGTCTCTTTTGATGCATCCTTGCGGAAGATAAGTATTATTAAAATGTATGTTCAAAGTAATAATGTAGAGTGTGTGAACTTTAAACTCTGATTACAGACGATTATCACCTTTGGAATGTGCGTCAGCCAATCAGAATGTAGAAAAAAAGTTCTGTTTATTAAATACATAAGTCAACAATTTAGACACACCTAGTCATGACTCAAGCATAACATTTTAGATGAAAAGATTGAGATAAATGCTTTCAGTTCAAACTGGTAGTGTGTGTCTTGTTGACAGATTTAGATGTCACACCGCTTTATGTGAGTTTGTTTGTCCAGGTTCGAAGCTGCCAAGCTGGTCATGCAGTGGCTGTGTAACCACGAGGATCAGAACATGCAGAGGATGGCCGTAGCTATTATCTCCATCCTCGCTGCCAAGGTAAGCAGCTGCAGTCTGTGGCTGAGAACAGGTTTAACGCAGAGAGGAAACATTAGCTGAGAGGATCCCACAAAAGATTCAGAAAATTCTATCGCAATGATGCATCGTGAAATGCAGTGTGACAGAACTGAGACAGGCAGATGTCTGCGGCAGTGTTTGATGCACAATTCAAGTACAGTCAAGTTTTTTTAAATCAATCCAATGTATACAGAGTTGTGCAGAGAGTAAAATAATGTGTGTACATATATAAGATAAACTTTCTATATATATATTTGCTCATTCTGTATAAAGACATTGGTAGAAAATAGGATTACTGATGTAATGGCAGCTGAACACGCACATTTGTGCGTCTTATTTTCCTGGAGGTTGGCAAATCTAATGGAAGGCGAATACGGCAACCTACTGCTCGACACTGGCATTACAGCTGACATAAAATAACGATCGGGCTGAGGAGAGCCGATAACGACAAGTTAAAAAAAATGCTTCATCGGCCTTGATCCAGATCTTTGAGATCGGCTTGGGACATCCCTCATATCAATGCATTTACTTTTGTTACTTATTTCGCATGCAGAGAGGTTAGCCAATCATCATCGGGCACATTTTCATATAGAAGCCTTAAAGGTACAGAGGCGAGCTTTGTCTGAATGCGGAATAGCTGTGTGAAACGACATAATCAAATGCAAAACATATCAGATGTTTAATATACATAGTGTAAAGACCCCTAAAATAATTGTTGCCCCCTTGTGGCTGTCGCATGGAGTTTTCAAATCGGTCTTTAATCTTCGCTTATTAATATGAATACTACGAGACGTGGCGCAGTGGTTAAAGATATCCATCTAGTGCATATTAACATAGAAAAACTAATAAAAAAGCAGCTGATTTTACTGTAAACAGATTTGAGTAAACCTGTAATCTCCATAAGAACTTTATGATTATCCCAAAGCAGACTTAATTCGTCAGCGCGTTCTGACTTTGTACATGCTCATACCAGTAATCATCATTGTGTCTTCACACACAATATCATACCGGTAATTTACTGGTATAGTTACAACTTCCCTTTCTGGTAAATTACCAGACTTGAGTTACCGATATCTTTAAAAACGGGTAATTTACCGGGTTTTTTTCCAGTTTTATTTCTTTTACTGGTAATTTATGAATAAAGACTGTATGTGTGAAATGGTCTAATAGTTAAAACCCTCCGAAAACACATTCACAACGGATCTCATCAACCACTTCAGGAGGTGCTTTGAGACGCACTCAGGAGCGACTCGACCAGAGTGAATGAAACCGTTTTTTAAAACCACGTGTAAATTTGACTACTCCCAAAATGGCAAAAAAGAAACCACACGCATCTCCAAAGATATAGCCCGCTGAAGATGAGCATCTCTCTTCAGCAAACACATGAAAATGTATGTAAAAAACTTGCTGTTTTGGACAAACGCTTGCAAGCTTCCCTAAACACTTCCCCTTGGGGGGAGTCCAGCCACCATTTTGAATTTCGCTCCACTTCGTCAAGTGGATAAGGGAAGTTTAGAGGGAGTGAGCTGATTATTCATATGTACACATCTGACAGCTCCATGTACCACAATGAAACACGAATGTAACATCACAGCATACCACAATTAAAGGAAAAGTTCACCCAAATATAAACTCGGGCATTATTTACTCACCCTCAAGTTGTTCCAAACTAAAAGAAAGAAAGTCATAGCAGGTCTGCAACAACTTGAGGGTTGAGTAAGAGTTTTTTTTTTTTTTTGTTAAACGCAAAATAAAATATTTTGAATTTATATTTTAGAATTTTCGTGACCATATAGTTGCCATTGACTCCCATGGTATTTTTTTTCCATGATCTAACTTGACACTTTTGTGTGTTTAATAGTTGTCCACTGAGCAAACTGCACAATTAGGAGCTGAGCTTTTTATTGTAAAGGTAAGTAGTTTTTTTCCCTCTCAAATGTAACATTTGTAACACCTGAATGGGAGGGATAGTGGATGCTTATCTTTCTCACATTCTTCACATCTTAGCAACTCCTGCACATTGTGCGGCAGAAAACGTGTCAGGGTATCGTGGATGCCACGTTGAAGTTCACACTCAGCGCTCTGTGGAACCTCACAGATGAATCTCCTACCACCTGCAGACACTTCATAGAGAACCAGGGACTAGAGCTCTTCATCAAAGTACTCGAGGTAAACGCGTCAAACCTTTTTATGGAATTTTTTTATAATGCTGTAGTTGTTACTGTAATTTGTTAAAAATCTGCCTTGAATTCTCATCTCCAAATGTCTCTTTTTCCAGTCCTTTCCATCAGAGTCATCCATTCAACAGAAGGTCCTGGGTTTACTGGTGAGAAACAATCTTTCCTGTGGGAGTCAAAGGTTCACACCTTTGAATGAATGAATGATGTTGTACACCCAAAGCGCTTTACAATCATGTGGGGGGGTCTCTCCTCAACCACCACCAGTGTGCAGCATCCACTTGGATGATGCGACGGCTGCCACAGGACAACGGCGCCAGTGCGCTCACCACACACCAGCTACAGGTGGAGAGGAGAGAGAGTCATAGAGCCAATCAAGTAGATGGGGATTATTAGGAGGCCATGATTGACAAGGGCCAGTGGTGGGAATTTGGCCAGAACACCGGGGTTACACCCTACTCTTTACGAGAAGTGCCATGGGATTTTTAATGACCACAGAGAGTCAGGACCTCGGTTTAACGTCTCATCCGAAAGACGAACCTTTGAGATTTTTATTTAACACACACATTAATTTTTTCAGAACAAATTCATCTCGATAATGCCATCCTTCTGTTAGACTATCTCACAAATGAATTGGGCTGAATAGCTGTTAAATTTAAGTACACAATTAAATAATACCAATTTGGGTCAACCAATTACCAAGCAATACTTAATTTTGTTCAGTCTTTGGTGTAAAAAGCTTTATCAATTAAAGAAAAAACATTTAAACAAAACATGCTCAGGTCAAAGTGTCTGAATAATTTTGGTCCCAATCTTTTATAAATGTAACTGGTAGTCCACTATTCTTCTATAGAGAATTGTTGGGTATAATATGTCACAGTTTACTTTATTTTGCTATCCTCATTTACATAAATGAGTGTCCTGCACCCACTAGTATTATATCTGGTGCCTGAATCATTTTTGGTTTGACTGTATATAAACTTTTATTCAGCAAGGATTCATAAATTAACCAAAAGTGACTAAGATGTTTCCTTAAATATGCTGTTCTATTGAACTTTGTACTTAAAAAATTCTGAACAAAAAATTATCACACCGCCCCCCCCCCAAAAAAATAAGAAGAAATGCTTCTTTAGCATCAAATCAGCATATTATGATTTCTGAAGGGTCATGTGACACTGAAGACTGGAGTAATGATGCTGAAAATTCAGCTTTGCATCAGAAATAAATAGCATATTTAAATATAAAGCAATTATTTAAAATTGTTAAGAGGCTAATATTTCACAATATTACTGTAATATTGGATTTTTGATCAATTATATGTAGCCTTGGTGTGCATAAGATACTTTTTTTAAAACCCCAAAACGTTCTAACACGTGTGTGGGCATGCATAAAAAATTTAAGAAGCATATGTGACCTCAAATATAAGCATTTTGTTTGTATGAAGCCTCTAATAATTCTGTGCTGGTTATGCACTGGAGAGAGAAATGTATATCGCAGTGTTGTGAGTGATTCTGAAGCTGTGGGCAGCACTGATAAAACGCCTTCTCGTGTCAAAGGAAGCGCTGCTGAGGGATTATGCTAATAGTTCCTCTTAGAAAGTATAATGAGAATATTTCACTTTGCATTCAGTTGTATTTTTGGAGCTGTGGTCCCCTGTGCTGTTGTTGTCCTTTCTCTATCTTATCTCGTTCTGAATGTTTTGTGTGTTTGTATTCAGAATAACATCGCTGAGGTGGGGGAGTTGCACGGTGAGCTGATGGTTCATAGTTTTCTGGATCACATCCGCTCTCTGCTGAACAGTCCAGAGGTGGAGGTCAGTTATTTTGCCGCAGGCATCTTGGCTCACCTCACCTCACGGGGCGAGAAGGTGTGGACCCTCGACCTGTCACTCAGGACCACGCTGCTGGAGCAACTGGTGCGTTTTTGCCCAAACACAAGTATAAATTGTTTGGGTATTATTGCACCTGAGGCCTGAGTAAACGCTTCAATCATTATGTATTTCTCACAGCATTCGGCGATTCTGAAGTGGCCAACGCCGGAATGTGAGATGGTAGCGTACAGGTGAGAAATGACATTACTTCATGAGAAACATGCTTGTGTCAAGCACTAAAGGGGTGTGCTAATAAACAACAGAGCTTGTCAGGTCGGGTTTTGGTCATTTTTAAGACATTTCATGGAGCACTATTATTGTTAAAATGTCAATCAATTATTAAAACTTTGAACTAAATTGATTAGACTCCCTTTTAATTATTTAAACCATTAAAAGAGAGAATGTGGAGGAAAAAATCTGAGTTTGTTAGGCTCTTGAATCCTCAAACTTGTATTGAGTTTGGGCTTGACATTATTCTTTTTTTATATATAAAAAGATATTATTAGATAAACATGAATTATAATTAGTTTGTATTTTTTTATGGAAAGTGAGTGAAGGTGCGATACAGTAAATGTTATATGTACAACAGGGATAAAGTTAATACAGGAGCTATTTTTTTCCTGTTTATTTTGACATGAAACCATTTTTACTAAAATGTACTAAATAAAATTGAAAGTACAGATTTATTTAATTTTGTATCAATAAACATTTAACAAATGCTGTTAAATATGTAACATGCATTTAAATGTTTATTAAAAAATAAAATAATACAAAATGGCAACAAGGTAACAAGTTTGCAATTAACTAAGTTAATAACTAAATATTAACAGTACTGGTTGTGTTTTTGTATTAATATACTATTACAGTAATTTTGTTAATATTTGAATTATTATTATTAACATAATTCATTTGATTAATTATATGTTCAGTTTTTATGTTAATTACTTAATTAAAAAATGCAGTTTAAGAAACTAAATTATTTAGTTTATAGTTTTATTTTTTCTGTTATTATACTTTTCTAATTTTCAGTTTACGTTTTTCATCTAATATATACTGTATGTTTTATTTCCATTAAAAAACAAACAAATATTTGAATAGTTTGTTTACAAGATCCCTTGACATGACGCTGGTGTTCGGTCACATCAAGGGGGTCTTGCTTATAGGAGACCCGTTGGGTTCGGGCTTCAGTTTAATGCTTGTGCAGACCCCTCTTCTAATTTTTCATTCATGGACTATGAAGGAGATTATTTATAGTTTTATGAAGAAACCAAGTGTTTAGTGTACATCTCTGTTTGTCTTTTCCAGGTCGTTCAACCCTTTCTTCCCTTTACTGGAGTGCTTCCAGACCTCAGGAGTCCAGCTGTGGGCCGCATGGGCCATGCAGCACGTCTGCAGCAAAAATGGTGAGATTGCACTATAAAGCCGACAGTTCAGAGCCCAGAGACTTTGTGTTGTTTATTTTATTTCCTGTACTGCCTACATGAACCCAGCGGGGCGCTACTGCAGCATGTTACTGGAGGAGGGAGGACTGCTGCAGCTAGAGGCCGTGAGGTCACATCCCGAAACCCACAGCGACGTGCTGCGATTGGCCGATAGCATCCTAGACAGTTTACATCGCCACAGAGCACGCACAGGATGCACAGGGCCGCCCAAAATTCACACTCATAGAGGTACGTGTTCACAGAAGAACGAAAGTTCCTTGTAAATTTTAAAGGGATACAGTAGTCAACATTTGAAGTGGATCAAAAAAGTTTATCAGTTGTCCTAAGACAAGAAGTTTTAGGACAACTTTGATGAAAGGTTTTGTTCCACTTCAAATGTTGACAACTGTAGTTCACCCAAAAATGCAAATTCTGTCTTTGTTTAAATCTTCAGGTTTAGAACTAACGTGAGTTTTTAATTCCACATTTCTTTTTGTTTTCCAGAGAAACACGTTCCGTGACACAATTAGCGGTCTCTGGATAGGATGCCGCATAAAAACGGGAAGCTTTTTGTCCGTGTTTGTTCACTCGTGTCCATCCGTATGACAACGATGCTCTGCTGCTCTTCCTGTTCGGAGGAACATGCGGATGAGTTACTTTGCATATGTTTGCACACGACGGAATCCGTTATTTATTTGACGTAAGAATTAAGTCTCTGTGATCTGAGGAAATGTTTATTTAGATGCGCAGCAGCTCAGAGGGTGCGTTTATGTTAAAATGTGGGACGTATGTGTGAGTTTATATGTGTGTATTAAGAGCATGTGCATCAGATTGCAACGTATGCATATTCAGATTTGAATGCAACTCCATAGGAAATGTCATTTATGAGACCGATTTTGGTCCTGTTGGGCATAAATTGCAATAATACAGAAAAGACACAACAAATATTTGTGTCTATGGAAATACATGAGCGGGACATATATGGAAATACATGAGCTGTTTGGTGACGTTAAGTGTGGAATGTTATTGCGTGTATGAGAGAGCAAAAAAGTGTATTGAACTGCATGAGAGCTTTAGGGATGAAATATATTTTTAGACCATATATCAACCGTGGAAGATGACAATGTTTATGATGCTGTGTTGCACGCAAAGTATTATGATCCAGATTTGAGTTGGTTTCAGAAATGGTATTGGACTGGACGCTCAGATGAAATATTCCTCAAGAACCCAGAGCACTTCAGAAGTAAACGAGACCGGTGGAGAGGAATAAAATAAAGCGTTTGCCTTTGCTGGAAAGCGTCAATAAATGGATTGCCGTGTAAACCACGTCGCGAAATCAAGCATGTAGACATAAAAACGGTACCTTGTAAAAAAAAAAATGTAAAGTGGAAGAACTTTGTTCTCATCGTGGCAACTTTGGAGCGCTGGTGATTTTGCATTCTTGCTAAACATACTTGCATTGAACTTAAAGTTTGATTTAATTTAACACCATGAAGCTGTTAAACGGCAGGTTCAACTTGTCTTGTTTGAAATTGCAATAAAAAAATGATATTCAATTTTGTTCCAGTGATCTAAAAAAGCATATTTTTTATATAAATGTTTAATTTTCTGGATGTGTATGCTTTTCTTCACAGCATGGATTTGGTTTTCTGTTCATTACTGGGCCATGTATTATGATGAGATGCTCAAGCAAATGTACTTTGTTCCAGAAACCCGTATTGTATCATGCAGCTGTTCTTGCAAAGTGCATGAAATCGATGTATTTGTTATAATTTGTACTGTAATTCTAAATCTGTCTGGCAACTTTGGCCAGGTTTACAGACCTGGAATACTTCACAACATATCCGTTTTTGAATTCAGTTTCGACATTAACAAATTTTGATGTTGAATTTAATATACCACTGTAAATGGACCAAATGAGTTCACTGAACTTTACAGGCCGAGCGTGGAGAGAGATAGTGATTTGTGCCGTACTACGGGTCTCTTCATTACTCCGTTTGTGGATTGAGCGGCAAAACCAGAGTCGATCAGATTCACATTTATGCAAATTATATTTGGGGAATAAAGAATGTAAAACCCCTGCTGCTGCAGTCTGCTGTTAATCTTTATTAATGCACTCTTTTAAAAGTATTTTTTTAATTTGAAGTATAAAAAAAAATATTTACAATTTAAGAATATCCTATCACATTTTAGTTTTTTTTAAGTATTTTATTATCAGTATTTTCATAATTGAGAGACAATTGTATATCCACAAACATGTTTATACAAAAATGAAGAATGTGGCCAAGTTTGAAATTATTTGTGGTAGTTCTTTTTAGGTAAGCTCAGATTTCTAAGGAAAATGAAACCCAACACTGGTTACAGTGTAGTAACATAAGTACAGCACGTTTGTACTGTAGTACATGTGGATTTGAAACCTTCAGACATTCACTCTCCAGTGAACCTCGGAGGCCTCTTCTCTATAAACGCAGCCATGCCCTCTTGTCTGTCCCGTGTAGGAATGAGCTGAGGAACCATAAAACATGCAGTCAAGCCAAGCACACAAACAACTGCAACAAAATGAAATAGTACGGTTAATACGGTTTATGTATAACTCACCCTGGTGTAACACATTCCCTCAATAGCCATTCCTGAAGAGATGTCCACCTCAGAGCCCCGGTTAATGGCTACTTTAGCCATTCGCACGGCAATCGGGGCCTGGGGAGAAAGGGAAACAAAAATAAATTTCCTGTTTAAAACACATTTTCATTTTTTATTTTATTTTCTGTTATGTACAGCGGAGATCAAAATTAGAGAACCTACAGTTTCCTAAATTCCAAGGTCACTGCTTAGTCCTATTTGAAGTTATCCTAACCGGAGTAGAAGGGCAGTTTTTTAAGCATATTTCATAAATTAATTTGACTCTGAAGCACAATATAAACACTTAAATGAGATGGTTATAAAAGAACTCTGATAAAAATTTGAAAATGCTTTCAGATACCTCCAAGTTATTGGTGTTAATCTGACACCTGGTGTTATTTTCCTTGTTTTCTTGACAAACCCTAGTTAACTGGCAGCATTCCTCCAATCTTCCCTGAGATTGTAAGATGGCGGGCTTCTCTAAGGTGGCTGAACCCCTGCGACAGGAGGTTGTCCGAATGAAGGCCAAAGGAAGACCCTTTCAGCCACTGCAAGAGAAGCTGGTCGTTCCGAATCTGTGATTTCTATAATATTGCAGGTTTACAATGTCACTAATTCATTCAAGTCCCCAAAAAGGCTGGTCGCCCACGTAAGACAAATGCACGAGAAGACAGGATAATAAAGAGACTCGGTTCAACACTGCAGATGGAATTGCTTGCCAGTTCACTTCTGAACAGGGTCTGAAACTGTCTCGGGACGTTTAAGAGAAGTCGGACTGAACGTGCAGATAAAGCAGTTCCTGGAAGCTAAGAATATTGAAATAATGAAATGGCTTGCCCAGAGTCTTAAACTAAAATCTCTGGAAAATCCTTGGCGACAAAGTTATGGCAAAAAAGCCCACTACAGTCACCAAACTGAAGAGACTGGAAGAAGAGTGGCCCAAGATCACACCAGAACAGTGTGAGAAACTAGTGACGTCCTGAAGCAGAATATCATTTAAATCAAGGATCTCTACACGTCCTACTAATTTCTGACAGCTGTAACCCTTCAATATTTGAGTTGTAATCTTTCGTGCTACAGTGGTTACTGTTCTCTAATGTCGATCACTGTTTTACACAATTTGTTTTGTTAAAATACCTTGGAAATTTTGTCAAACGTGTATTATCATCATTCATCAATAACGCTCCTTCAAATTTTGAGCGATGAAGATTAATAAAACTATATTCGGTTTATTTTTTTGTTTTATTTGTAGTTTTTTTGTTGTAGCTTTAACACCATTTATGAACAACAGTAACATGAATGTTGGCAAGAAGAACAAAAATAATCTGATGAATAGAAAGTTCAAAATAACCGCATTTATTCGAAATACAAACTATTTGTATCAAGGTAAATATCTTTACTGTCAATCAGTTAAATTGATCTTTGATGAAAAGTATTCATTTCTGAAACGGTATAGTGTAAGTCTGCCTATAATACAGGCATTATTTTATTATCTTTCACTGCAATTGTCAAATCTGCACTGTATCTGTCACAGACACACGGTCACATAATCATGACGCAGTTAAGTCAGGTGGGCAGAAGTGCTGACAAAAGTTATTGTACCATGACGTGTCTGCATTACTTTCCCACACTGACCCAAATAGGCCATCTTCATTTTAATCTAATATAATGACTTGCCAAGCACAGGGAAAACCAGAAAAGCAGGATGTTCTCGTTGTTACGAGACGTACAGTACAGAAGATTCCAGTTCCACAAATGCCAAGTCATGTAATGATATGACACCTATTTTCAGGTTTGCTCCAAAGGCAATGAATAACAAGGTCATGCAGTCTGTACCATTACGTTGTTTATGGTGTTAATTGTGTGCACTGGACACTAGTGAGCCTGAGGGAAGACCGTGATGGCACATTTGAGCCAGGTCTGTCTTCAGGCCATACATATTCATGGCCAACCTGTCGACTGTGAGTCGTGATGGGAGACGCTCACTGTGACAGTACTGTGTCACATGACACAAATGAGATTAAAGCACAAGCACACAATGAAATGCCTGTGGGTACAGCTGAACTAGTATGAGAACAATTTCATAACTACAAAAACATACAAACATGAATGTAAGCATACATGTATAATAACTTATCTATGAGCTACACTTGTTAAATAATGAAAAACCCAGCAAAAAACTGTAATCCAATTCACAGGGTCACTATACACCATCTATAGTTGTTTAGAAAATGTTATAAATATAGATAATACAAATAAACATGAATGAACATCTCACCCCTCACGTAATCG